>JAOWBW010000230.1:0-57379 GCA_026119855.1 Campanula takesimana
TTCTCATGAGAAAGAGACCACCTCATTAAAAGATAACGGACATTGAAACTGCAACTCGGGTCTCATGGGGTAAAGCTTAGCTAGGTGGAGAATGGCACATTGGCTATTCTTTGGAGCAGTCAAATCCAAAAAAAATAGTTTGGGTTTTTTTTTTTTTTTCATTTTTTTCTTTTGATCATTTTAATTTGGATCTCACAGCTTATACCGTCATTTATGTGATTTGTTGCCCATTCTCCTAGGAATTTCGTGGTACCAGAATAAACATGTTGCATTTTAACATTATTGTTCCATTATATGTACAGATTATTTATTCACTTGTTACGAATGACTTACTTCACAAATGTTGGTAAGGGTTTATATAGTCCCATTAATTATATTGACAGTAGCATAGTATGTACATGACAGGTCTGTTAATTGGTTTCCCAACCTTTATGCGGTGCCACCATATATGTTGGTGGATGTGAGAGCACGCGTTCTAAGCCCGACGAGTCGTCGTGAGAATGCGACAAGCTTACCTCGTGCGAATGCGCTTTGAATGCACTCGGTTTCTCATAACGATTATCCTTTTGAGTTAAAAATCAGAAGAGTCGTCACCTCATTTTATTTTAGGAATATAGAGATAAAACATTTTAATTTTAAAAATGAGTGGGTTCGGGGGCTAAGTTAAGAGGATAAGGTGTTAAGCAGCAATCCACTCGCCCTTTCGGTCTCTAGCATGCATCTGCCTATGCTTGATTGTAGTCTTTGCCTTATTATATTCCTATATGCCTTGACTTGAGAAATGTGTGTTTGTATAAAGGTGTCGTTCTAATCAAGGTCGATTCATTTTAAGTCACAGCTGGAACCGGTTTGGGAGGATCACCGATTGATTTTGGAAAAAAATGGTTTTGAATCACATAAATAAGTAAAAACACATAACAAGGGGACGGGATTATGTACATAGGGGATTTATAGAAAATATGGCAAATGGAAGACAAATCCCATATCAAATGAGTAATCCAAGCTTAGGATTGTGTTGAAATTCAGGACTGGCCTCTATTGCGAGGGTAATGTACATGTCCAAAACATATCTAAATCCAAAACAAAAGCTTAGGACTTGCTCCCAGAATGTTAGAGAACAAGTATGAATTTTTGTATGATTTTTAGGTTAGTATTTCAAGCACAAAAGACCTTATGAACTCAGACCTAAAATATGTCCAGACTGAAAACAGAGCATGCATTGCAAAGATGTGAAATTTACACTATTCAAACATCTGAATCAGGAGAAACTCAAAACATCATATTTTAAAATGGAAGCATGCCAAATTTAAAGTCAAGAAAGTAAGTTTAAGTACTTCAAAGACTTCTGACATCTAATGTCAGAAACTGGACATGTTATAATCTGAGAAGCAAACACTTGAATCAAAAAATGGAAAAAAAAATCCTTTTCTAAGATCACAAAATTATTCCAAGAACATTTATGGTTTCCTTAGCATGTTAGGAACAATTTTCATGCTATAAGTTAAGCTTATAAATCTCGTTTGAAGCATCTTTAGAGCCTGTAAAGATAGAGTGGTCAGAAACATAACACACTGGACTGCAGGCATAGGGCATGAAAACAAGTCTCAAAACATGACTTAAGCATGGAATCAACTCATGAAACTTGGTGTACTTATGTTTTAACATGATATGAACGCAATAAACTGTTGGTGTGTATGCCTTAAGCTCGTTATTAGAACGATAGTTTGTTATCATTTTATTCATTATATAAAGAGATGTTATTTTATTATTATTTATTGTTACATGTTTTGTTATAATAATCTTCGTTCCTAGTACTTATGAAGAACTAGTATGAGTTTAATAGATAATCATGTGATGATTATATGTATAAGATACAGTTAAGCTTATGGGTATTTGTTGGTGAACATGTACTGGACATGACCCACTTATGAGATTTATGTCATGATCAATTGTCATAATTAAATCTCATAGTAGTCATGCCATTGGAATCTTTAGACATGAGATTATTACAATCTTCCACATAACGAATATTATGTTTGACGCGTTCTAACGTTATCTTTAACTGGGTAACTATAAGGAATCTGATTGTCATAATCGGAGTCATGTAGGGAAGAGTAATAAGTCAGATTGGATTTGTCCTCTTCGAGAGAGATGTCAAGCTTTGGCCACTCGATAAATAGTGTTGATGAAAATGCATGGCCGTGCTCAAATGAATTGATGAGATTAATGCCATTTGTACTATCAACATATTCGGAATCGATAAAGCATTGAACAATGTAAGTTGACCCAAGACCATGACCTACGTTCAATAGAATTTGTGGACAAAGGATTGTTATATGTACTATGAGGATAAACGAACTTGACAAGTTATATTATATGGGTAATTATGATAACTTGATAGAATCCGCTCATGATTTATGAAAATGACTTTGGTCGGACTCATTGTCAACATAATATAATCCTATGGGGTCACACACAAAGAACTCATTTACATCATTTATATTGCTTGGTTCGTATAACAATGTGATAGAAAGTTAGCATTCAAATTACTAATTACCTAATCTTCAAAATATTTGATTAGTTGTATCATCATTTATAAAAGAACATCAATAATAAAAGGGGAAATGACAATTTAGGGTCCAAAGTTTAGGGGGGGTGTGCCAATAGGGTCTGATGTATCAATTTTGTCAATTTAGGGCTCAAAGTTGCAAAAATTGTGCAGGTTAGGGTTTTTTTAACGATTCTGTTAACAAAATCCAGTTAAGTCAAACGTGTTTTGCACGTGGACTTAACTGGAGTTTGTTTGAATATTTGGATGGTTATATCGTCATTTCAGAGAAAGAAAATTAATAATATTTTTTTTTTTGAAATATTAAATTTTATTTTCTTATATTAATTAACTAATAATTAAAACGTTATTAAAATACATTTTCAAGAAATAAAATAATTTATTTATTTTTTCATTTAGAATCACTATAAAATAAAATGTATAATTTTTAAAAAGAAAAAGTGTAAAAAAATATATTAAAAAAACACTTAATTTTTTTAAAAAAGAATAAAGTGGGGATCGGACATTTTTTTTGGTGGTGGTTAGTATTGTTCATTATTAATATTAGTATCAAAATTATTTCATTTTTCATAAAATTATTTTTAAATTTATTAATAATTTTCCTTGTTTATAACTTCATTTTTGTGTTTCCAAAAAAAAAAAAAATCTTTAATTTTTATTTGTTTTTTTTTTGATTTATTAGTATTTTAAAATTAATTAAAATTATTCGAAAAAATAATAATAAGAGTAAATGACAATTTAGGTTCTACTGTATAAGGGATGTGTGAAATGACACAAAGCCTAGACGAACATCCAAAACAAACTTCGGTTAAGTGTTTCTGCTACTTAACTGGATTTTCTTTACAATTTAGTCCAAAAACCCTTAATTGACTAACGTTATCGACTTTGAACCCTAAATTGACAAAATTGATACATCAGACCCCTATTGGCACACACACCCTAAACTTTGGACCCTAAATTGTCATTACCCCATAATAAAATAATGATGCAATAAAATTTGAAATAATTGTTTCTCTGATGCTTCTAATTCGTACTTCAGTGCATTTTCCCTGGCCAATTTTCATCCCGCTTTCCATACCTTGAACTGAAGAACTTGGACTATGTTCAATTAACATTTTACAAGGGTTTGAATACAAAATAAATAAATACTCTTTCTGTCCCATAAATTCTTCCTCTTTATGCCATAATAAAATTACAGTAAGATTATTTTTGTATTTTAATATGCTAAATTTATTTTATGACGTACTCAAAAAAGCACCATACTTATTATAGGACGAATGAAGTATGAAACTAAATTTTGACATATATATATATATATATATATATATATATATACATATATATATATATTGAGTCGCGCTCCTGTGAGAACCATTTTATATGAGAACCGTGAGAACCAATCATAACCATCAGATTAGAAAAAAAAAAAACAAGGGTCCAGATGTTAGATACATTGGATACACTTGGATACATTAGTTAATTTTCGAAAAACAATTGGATACATTAGTTTTTAACATAGTGTATCCAAGTGCAACACTTAGATACAATACTTATTAACCTATTGTATCCAAGTGTAATATCGAATTTTTTGTAATGTATCTAAGTGTATCAATTGTATCTAACATATGGACCCTTGATTTTTTTTTCTAATCTAATGGTTATGATTGGTTCTCACGGTTCTCACGATATTTAGGTTCTCATTTGAGCATCTACCTATATATATGACCCTCCAAAAGTTAATCACCTGTGATGTTCCTTGACCTTTCCCTTGCCTTTACCAATCATGTCCTGCTCGGCTCTTGCTTAGTGTTATTTGGACCTGTAAATTACCTTTGTGAGGTTGATATTGACTTTTGGTGTTACGTAAAAATACTAAAAATAAAATATTACTACTTTCGTGTCAAATAGTAATTTATTTATTTTAATTGAACATTCATTTTGAGACAGAGTGAGTATTACTTACAGATTGTATTACACAAGATTTAACGGTTCAAAACTGAAGAAATTTGACGTAAAGACTAATTACATTTAATTTTAGTGCTAAAGAGACGTATTTTTTAAAAATTTGAGTATAGGTGTTAATCCCATAAAACACACTTAGTAGAATTAGAGGTGTAAATGGTTCGGTTTTAGCTCGGTTTGGGGTAATTTAGAGGTCAAACTACTATATGTCGGTTTAGAGAAATCTCAAACTGAGCTGAACCACAAAAAAGTCCAAACCGAGCTGAGCTAAACCATAATGGCCTGTTCGGCTCGGTTTGAACCACGGTCTGATTTTGCGGTTCAAACTGTGGCTTGAACCGCGGTTTGAACCACAACACCTTCCAGGTACCATACTTTTTATGCCTTAGAAAAGGCCAGTCATTTACTCCCTCCGTCTTAGTCATTTACTCCCTCTGTCCCAAAATGATTTTATACTTTTTCCTTCGTAATAAGAGAAAAATGCATGAAGATGGACGAAGGGAATACATGAATATGCCTTAGAAAAGGCCACAATCATTTACTCCCTTCGTCCCAAATGGTATTCATACCTTTTTTTCCTTCGCAATAATAGATAAAAATGCATGAAGATCATTTTGGGATGGAGGGAATACATCAATATGCCTTAGTAAAGGCCAAAGGCATTTGCTCATTCCGTCCCAAACTGATATTCATACTTTTTTCCTTGGCAATAATAGAGAAAAAAGTATGAAGATCATTTTAGGGCGGAGGGAGTACATGAATATGCCTTAGAAAAGGCCACAGTTGTTGGGTATGCATATTATAAAACCACTCCTATTACCTAGATTTGATTGATCACATAACCTTATTTTACTTTTTATGGACTTTAGGTTTATTGTAAGAAGTTTTATAACTTCATTAGTTAAGTCCATTTTTAGTTTAGTTAGGCTTAGAAGATCAGCCCCTCAAATTCTGAAGAAATGCTGATGTTGTGAAAATAGCCAAGTCTGCCTACCTACCACTTATTGAGCGACCGCATGAAGTAACGCGACCGCATACTCAATGTTGGTTGCAAAGACTTAAGCGACCGTTTGCCTGTTGTTGTTGCATGATTACAGTGACCGCAATCCCAAGCTACCGCAGACCTAGGCTACCGCACAACCAAGTGAAGACCAAGAAAAGACAAGTTTGATTTAAACGTTGCCAAATTTAAATTTCAATTTAGTCGTTATGTCTGGTACAAGATAGTACATCTTTCCCACTAACTTCTGCAACTAGAAGACAACAAAAATATGAGCTCCAATCAGAATGCTCCAGCTCATCATCTTCCAAAATTGTCTAACAGCTATCTATCTCACCCAAGGCTATAAATAGCCCTTGCTTTCTTTATTGAAAGTGTGCTGAAATTCAAAGAGAGAAATTGCTGTTGAAATACTTGGTGATTGAAGATCATAACTCAAGATTTCCAGAATCATTTGAATCTTCAAGCAATCGCCTTCAAATCTTCAAAGATCCCCAGCAACCTTCAAGCACATCAAATCTCAAGCCCAGCAACACTTAAAGATTCATTAGGCTCTCAATAATATAGATTACATAGAGCTATTGTTTCTTACACACACACACCCCCAATTGATCAATCACATAGATTGCATCATTAGGGATACACTGGTCTAAGTCTAGGATTTGTTCTTCATAGAAAGTAGGTGTTGATTCAATACTTCATCTTTGTAATTTATAATCAAGAGAATCAATATATCCTCCATTCAAAATCCAAGACTGACCATCTTGGTAAAGGACGTAGATCTTTTAACAATCGAACATTTCCCCAAATTATTGTGTCATTTACATTCTGCAAATTTACTTTCAGCTATTGTTCTTATTAATCTTGTTTGTCGTTTAGTGTTTTGATCTTTCCAGATATTCAAATTGTTGTGAATTGTGTTTGTTGCTTGCCTACTGCCTTAGTTACTATTTCTGACTACTTATCTTTTTGTCAAAACTCTCAGACACAAACCTTCATTTTCATCCTACCTAGTCAGTAACCTTGCTTACCGCATATAGGCGACCGCAAGGTTACCGACCGCATATTTGCTTGCTGCAGATAGAATCGCTTTTCAGTTCAATCATACTTTTCCGACCGCAATATTGCCGACCGCAATATTGTCTGCCGCATTATCTGCCTTCCTAGTCGTTTTAACTTCAAAACCAACTCTACCTCGTTTTTATCGAAAACTTCCGCTGTGCATTTTACTTTGAACTAGTGGTTTTTACTTGACCACAAAACTCAATAGTAAGCATAAGGTTGAATTTTGAAAAATGGTTGATAATTTTAAATAGGTTATTCACCCCCCCCTCTAGCCTCTTTTCAAACCCTTGTTGTGTCTTTGGGACCAACAACAGTACTTACTAAGATAAGCTTAACATGTTGAAACTGAATCTGTATATTTTCTTAAGAAAAGTAACATGCGGGTTAACAATCCTTATATGTAAACACGGTTCAGCTAGCTCGGTTCAATGGTTCAGCTCCACGGTTCAGTTTCGCGGCTCGGCTCGTGGTTCAGCTTGATATGGTTCGGTTCGGTTTGGTTCGGCTTGGAAGGGACAGACCGTAAGCCGAACCAAACCGTATGGTTTATCACTTTTCTAAACCGAGCTGAACCACATATGTTTTAAAAACCGAGCTAAACCGTTCGGCTTGGTTTGGTTCGGTTCCAAACCACGGTTTAAGCCGAACCATTTCCACCCCTAAGTATAATGACTATTAGTAGTTTGTCCTATTGTTAACTCAATTATAATTATTCTGTCCAATGTCCAATAGTATATGTTCATATTTCTTTGGGCAAATTGCAACTTGGTTACCCATGTTTTGTCGATAGTTGTAATGTGGTTCTCAACAGTGTAAAAGTTGCAACCTCTTAGCCATGTTTGTCATTTTGATGCAATTTGATGTAAATTCCATTAAAAACGTAACTTTCGTTAAAACCTTAAGATATGTGCCTCGCATATGATCTTTAAGGGGCAGAGTCAACAATTCAAATAATAATTATTTATGTATGTCTCAACCCCAAATATTTCACCCACTTCATCTTCAATTTCACCTCACCACTCCACCCTCTCCAGCAAAATGCCCTTCTCTGCCACTCTTTCATCTTCAACAACCACCATCTCACCTCCCACCCACCACCTGAAACCAGCACCATCGACCAATACCACCAAAAAAACCGCCACCATCACAGAATTCTCAAGAAATAAATATAAAAAAAATCAAAAAACAATGAAAAAAATAAATGAAGAACACATTGAATCTGGAAACAAAAAAACTTTCATGAAACACTTTATGAAGATAAAGCTCGCAGCCTGATTGAGTTATTGGAGAAGATCGAAACCAATACCAAAATTGATTTGTTGGACGAATTTGAACCCTAAACCTATGACCCGGTTGATTTTTCGACGCTATTGAAGAATGACGGAGATGGCTTGTCGATGTGGGTTTGATAATGGGGGTGGGGTGGACATAAATGCTTTCAAACTGTACAAGTGAAGGTCATGAGTAATATATTCATTACTAAAGACGACGGAGCCCACGCAACGCCAGCGATTCTGGTTACACCGAACCTTGGGGCAGAGGCTTGCCAGAGAAGAAGGCCGAACAGAAAGAAAAGGGTTCGTGGTGGTTGGAACAGGGGAAGCAGTGCAACCGGCACTAAGAAAATGGTGGAGTGGGCGGGTAGGAGGCGTGAGAAGTGAGTGGAACTGGGGAGAAGAGGGAGAGGAAAGGAGAGAAGAGAGAAGAGGGAGGGGAGTGACGACTGGTGATGGAGGGAGAAGGGTTATTTTGTGATTTAGGTTTAATTGGGGAAGAAGAGGGAGGCAACTAGTTTATCCAAACTCAAATACCTATTTTGCCCCTTAAAGATCACATGCGTCTTAATTTTTAACGAAAGTTATGTATTTAATGGAATTTATATCAAATTGCAACAAAATGACAAATATGGCTAGGGGTTGCAGCTTTTACACTGTTGGGAACCACATTGCAACTATCAGAAAACATGGGTAACCAAGTTGCAATTTGCCCTATTTCTTTTTTAGTTTGTCCTAGAGTATATGTTTACTTCCTAATATGACAAAGAATTTTAGATATTCCTTCCATTCACAATTTACGTTTATGCTCACAACACCAATCAACTTACTACAATAGAAATTCTTTAAATTAATACTCGGTAAATTAATAAACTCTCTAAAATAATAAATTTATTTGGTCCCGACTTGGGCCAGTTGTAAAAATTACAAAAATCATTAAAATAATAAGATATTAATTTTTCGGGTGACCCTTTATAATTTTAGGTCCCATGAAAATCATAAATTAATAATTCTTAGAATTTGAAAAAAAAATTATTATAATGTAGTAAAAATAGGACTATAGTTGTTTATTTTCTTATAAAGTTCAAATGTTGTTGGAGTTCATTTCTATTTTTTCTTATTCAATCCAATAGGTCTAGTTTTGTGTTTTTCGAATTGTATCAATATACGTAATGAATTAAGTTTATACGCAAATCTGAAATTCGTTGAATCGGCTTAAAATTCTTTAATTTAATAATTATTAATTAATCGATAAATTAATAACTCTATAAGTTACTCCCTCCGTCCTAAAATACATGTAGTTTAAGTAGTTGAAATTTGTCTCAAAATATTTGTAGTTTTGCTTTTATCTAGACATATTTGACATTGTTTGTCAAATATACCCTTATTTATGATGAGTTGTCATTGTAAAAGCATTTAATTGTCTTGGTACTTGAAATATTTCAAATGTAATTTAGTCTATTAGACATGCATTAATTGTTTTTTTAATTTGTGTGAAAATCTTAAAACTATAATATTTTAAGACAAAAAGAATAATAAATTTCACTGGTTCCAACATTATTAATTTATAAAGTTTTTACGGTATTCCTCTCCTTCATTATAAAAATATAAAAAACCCTGCCAATGGACTTAAAGGTACCCTCATCAACGAAAATCTCCAAAATTGTGATTCCCAATGCCTGAATCCGAGTATACCCAAAAAAAAAAAGGCTGCCAATGGACTTAAAGGTGCCCTGTTCTCTCACATAAATATCCTCTGTCAAATGACCCCTACTTTTACAGGACTAGTATTCTTCATTTTCAGCAGCTGTCACTCATCCCGTTAAAATATCAACGTATCTGTCCATTCGTTTCAACCCTAGAGTAGACTTGGAGTCAACCTTTTTTTTTTTTTTTTTTTATGAGAAGCTAGAGTCAACTTTCTTTCCTTCACTTTTCTTACAATCACATCTACGATTAGACAGAGCCAGAGTCTGGAGACCACCTCTTTCTGACTTCACTAAAGTTTCGATATGTGCTTAATTAATTAGAGAAAAATACATTTTTCGTCCCTCAATTTACCTATGTTTTTTACCTTTTCATCATCAAACCAATTTTTTTACTTAAGAATCCTTCATTATTTTCATGGGTTAAGAGCTCCTTCCGTCAATTGCATAGTTAAATCTGCTTAGGTGGCACCTATGTTGGGGAATCAGGGTTTGTTGATAATCTTGGATAATGATTGAATTGTATGTTCACTTTCCGAACAAAGTATTTCGACCCTTTATGCCTAGGTTACACGAAATCTTTGTATGGGATAAGACAATCAAGCAATCTGATTCTAGGCAAAGAGATCAGATCAAAACTTGGAGAATTTGTGTGTGTTTTCTATATGTATTTGAGTCCAAATAATCTGTTTATCAAAATTTGATTTTGATACCCACCATTGGAGATGCCCTAATTACTTTCATAAAAATTGAGTAGAAACTAGTTGTTGTTAATATGATAATGGCCTCACTAATAAAAAATATTATAATTGAAAAAGTTTTTTTTTTTAAACGATGTGAAAATGAGTATTTTTATGAAATGGAGAAAATATTTTCTTTTCTTTATTACTATTTACTCCTAATTATCTACTTCATCTGTCTTAAATTTAGAGTCGTATTTTGTTTCCCACGATTATTTTAAAGAAATAATGAAAAAAGGCTTTGACAAATAAGTCTGTTAGAAAAGTATTTTTGTTACTTCCTCCATCCCAGAGTATATGTCCACTCGAGATTAAGAATTGGAATAAGTGATGTAAGTGTAAAAGTAAAGTAGGAGAGAGAATGAGTGAGAGAGAATAGTAAGTTGATTGGTGTTGTTTGTATAAAAGTAAGTAGGAGAGAGAATGAGTGAGAGAAATAGTAAAGATTCTTTGCCATTTTAGGAAGTGGACATATACTCTGGGACAGACCAAAAAGGAAAGGTGGACATATACTCTGGGACGTAGGGAGTATTAGTTTTGAATGAATTTGAAATCATGTTATTCGTTAAAATGTTTCGTTTAAACTTGAAAATTTCTTCGTGATCATTTGCTCAGTTTGATCGTATTCGCATTCGCTTACGTATTTGTATTTGTATTCATTAAAAATCGTATTCTGAAATATTTCACTGTTTTTTGCGGTCACCTCTTCTTAGCAACCAACGGGGTCCGTATAAATTTACTGAGCATTGTTCGCTCAAACTTTCTTCTTTTCTCGTCCTTCCAGGTAAACAGAGATATAGGAACACAAAATGAGATTTGACTATTTTAGTTCGAGTTATTTAGTTAAATTTAGTACGTACTTATGTTTGGAATATTTTGGGAAGTGACAGTTATGACTACTGGGATGTGACCCTAGACAAATAGGGTTTGAGATTTGTAATTTTGAAATATTTAATGATCATTTGAAGTTGTCGTAATGATTCTTTGGTTTGAGAAGGGTAACAAACTCGAGGTTGGACAAAAATGGGACTGGATTCCGGGGCGTTAAAAAAATTGTCCTAAAGCTTGGGCTGAGCAATTTGCAGGAAGAAACGGAAAGTCAACTGTCATTTTAGAAATTGTTACATCATATGACTTATGGATATGACATGCATTATTTGGAATTCAAGCAACATATCTTCAATTTTTAATGATATACTCCCTCCGTCCCTCTTCAATTTACAAAAATGGAGTTCGGCACAAGAATATTTGAAAAATTAAAAAAGATGATGTGCTGTGAATGTAGATGATTGGTAGGAGAGAAAAAATAGGGTAGGAAATAGTAAGTGGGTACTTGTTGTGAGTATGATAATTGGATCTTAATATTTAAAAGTATATAAAAGTTTCCATTTTAGGATTTTGTAGATTGTAGTGAGAGAACCAAAAAAAGGCATTTTTTTGTAGATTAAAGAGGGACACGGGGACAAAGGGAGTATTAGAATGTCGAGCACCTGAAATTAGTTATGTTTTGAATGATAGCAAAAGTAATATGATATTTATCTCACTGATGGTATATATCCAAGCTGTGTTGCATTTGTGAAAGCAGTTACTTATCCTACAATCCAAAAGCACAAGACATTTGCTTAACATCAAGAAGCGACTAGAAAAGATGTTGAGCGAGCTTTTGAAGTTCTCCAATCTCGTTTTGTATTTATCAAACACCCATATCTCATTTGGGATCGTCATTTTATTCGAAGAACAATAATGTCTTGCATCATAATGCACAATATGATTGTTGAGGATGAATGAGACACATACCGAAAATACTATGATTATACATAATTTAGGCTCGTTTGTCGCAGCTGATTGCTGATGACTTATAGCTGATAGCTGATTGACTTATAGCTGATGAACTGAATAGTGTTTGTTTTCACTGTTCTGAAACAACTTACGAGTTTTCATAAGCAAGTTGTATTTGTTTGTTAAAAAAGCTGAAAAATGCTTAATTGTAATGAAAATACTGATATACCCTTAATATTTAAATTAACTCATATGCATACCAATCTTCACTATAATTATTATATAAATTTATTTTGTTCAATAAAAATATAGTCTTTTCAAATTATTAACATAATTAAATCAAATACAGAGTATTAATTTATTTCCTTTTGCAATTCATGAAAAAATATATAAATTTATAATATTCTTTTTCATTTTCCTTAACCTTTCCAAAAAAAAAAACTTACATAAAATAAAATATAAATGTATAAACTTCAAAAGAAAAGAAAAAAATAAGTAATAAGAGGCTGTACATCAAATTTGTATTATGGCGTAGAACAATAACACAAAAGTAACACTCATATGGAAAGGGAGGGTAATTTAGTTATAAATTTAATTGAAGAGTGATTTTAGCATGTGTTTCCATATAAGTTGGAAAAAGTGACATTTTTTATTGCTTTTTAGCTTTTACTTATTTATGCTATATGTTGGTTATACATTACTTATGAGTTTTTAGCTTATAAGTCAAAACAAACACTACAAATATTACTTATTTTAAGTAAAAAACAAAAGCCACTAGAAATAAGTGGAAACAAACAAGCACTTTATAAATGATAAGCCTACTAATCACCAGAGGACGAAATGGAGTGATAGAAGATTGTGACCTACCAATTAATCATCCCCTTAAATAACAGTAATAGTCTTATTGAAGAAGATGACGATCAACCTTTTAAATACAACACAACGAATTGCAAGCTTATCCACATATATGAACAACAGAGAACAACTTCGTAATAGAGAAACTCATGTAGCTCTTGGAAATTTTGATTGAGCACCTACGACAAAAAATTGGCGATGATAATTAAATATGTAACTTCAATTTCATGTAATCGTAATTTTAGTTTTGACTTGAATTCGTAATTTTAGTTTCGCAAGGTATTTATAATTTCAAATTAAATCCTAAGTTTAATTTTATGCTTGGTAGTTTTATTACTTTTAAAGTTATTAGATGTTAATTAATTTTGAAGATTAGTTTGTGTTGGTTCTAAATCTTCAAATAAATTTCGTGAAATAGTCTGAGAGTTTTGGACATGTGTAGGAAATAGATTATTATTCAGAAAATTTGAGAGTGTTGATTAGTTTTTATAATTGAAAAATAATGAGGGTGTGCAAATTTTGTGAAGAGTAAACAGAATATGACTAATTTTGAGAGTATGATAAAAGGACGACTTTTATCGTGAAATAAAAGAGTAATTAAGATTGTGTCAAAAAGACTAAACATAATGTCACTGTAACCATTAACATACTGCCATGTGGCCAAAAAAAGTGAGGAGTTTGTGGTTTAGGACGGTTGACTAAGGATTTCGAAATGCTACTCCCAGATCTATGCTCAACCGTTCCTCCCATATACTCTCTCCGTCCCATAACAATAGGCACAAACTTCCCTTTTGAGTGTCCCATTCAAATGGGCACACTACCAAAAAAGGAAACTCTTTAATGTTATTATACTGCCTATGCCCCACCATCACTCCCTTAATTTTGGTTAATTAACCAACTTACGAGCTCAATTAAGCAAACCCAATAAACCCAACCCAATTACTGATCCAAAGCAATAACCATTTTCCTCCCTTAATTTTGGTTAATTAACCAACTTACAAGCTCAATTAAGCAAACCCAATAAGCCCAACCCAATTACTGATCCAAAGCAATAACCATTTTCCTTACACCCCCTCTCTCACATTTATGGGCCGCTTAAAATCCTGTAAGGATTTTAAGGCCCAACCACACAATTGCTTGATTGATAAAGATGAAAGCACAAAATAACAAAATAGCAAGAATGAAACAAAATTGAAAAATAGATGACCACAAGAGATTTTTTACGTGGTTCACCAACTTGGCTACGTCCACGGGCGACGGAGAATCAATTCACTATAATCAAAAAGAGTACAAGGAGAAACAAGGTGAAAACCTTTCACACAATCTCACAATCTCCCACAATAGTGAATAACCTAGCTTTTCTATCAATCTCTCTCAAGGATCTATACAAAGTCACCAGAATAGGTCTGGAGGTTTGTCAATATTTATACATGAAATATAGACTCAACCCTAGAAGAAATAGGGTCCAAATCACACCCAAAATCTGTTTCCAAAAACAAATCGGAAACCCAATCCCCTCACCCATGTGCGGCCGCCCAAAACCCCTTGTGCGGTCGCCCAAGTAGACTGGAACAATTCTGGCGTTTGAACAGGGCAATGTGTGCGGTCGCCCAAATCCCTTTGTGCAGCCGCCCACATATGATGTCGCCGTCTTACTTCTTCGTTGGAAGACCATTCTAATTTAGCCCGAATTGAGAGTTACCCTCAACAATTCTCCACCTTGACGATCAATTCCCGAAAAGCTAATACATCAAGAGAACATCTTTATCTTCGTCGCCCCGCCCCTAAGGGCCTCAATGACTACTAACACCAACTAAGTCCAAGAACTTCTTGAACTTAGCAATCAACTTTGTCATAGCCATATTTTCAGTCTCGGTAGTAGACAACTCCGTGACATCCATCAATCCAGATTTCCAAATAACCGCAACAAGACAAAATACATACCACAGTGTAGATTTTCTGTCAACAAGATTACCGCCCCAATCTGAATCACCATTCCTAATAGAACCATAACTGTTCTTTCCATACACAATGCACAAACAAGCATTTGAATACGGAACCCGTGACACATCATCTTTAGACTTGGGACTATCTAAAGAAGATAACCATTTCACCTGGTAAGCATCATTGATATCTATTGTAGCCACAAGAATGCCATCGACATAAACAAGATAACTCAATGTGCCATCACTACAAACCATCAGGTAAACACAACAATCATATCCACTCCTAGCATAACCATGGGTAACAATAAAAGTGTCGAACCTTTTATAACATTGTCGAGTTGACTGCTCCAAATCATACAAGGACCTCTCTAACAGGCAAACATGATCCTTACCCTCGACAACAAACCCTTCAGGCCGGCGCATGTAGATCTCCACCTCAAGCACTAGATCTCTCATTGCCACAATGCTCAACAAGTTGTGAATAGATAAGTGTCTAACAACCGGTGAAATTATATCATTGTAGTCTACCCAAACCTTGGAGTACCATCATTGAACTTGTAGATCCACTTGTGACTGACTAACACCTTATTTGGTGGTGATCTAACAAATTCCCATGTCTGACTTTCAATAAGAGATACCATCTCTTCTTTCACAACGACCGACCACATAGCAGATATATCACACGATATATCTTCATTGAAAGAAATTAATTTATGCATACTTACTGTTTTCGCAGCGGACAATGCATAAGCCACCATCTTCTCCAAACCATATCGAACTCTACAAAAAACAATGGTAGTTTCTACCTGCTTGTTGGTCTCCTCCTCTTGAACTGGAGCATCAATTGGAGTCGCTTTATCAGACACATCATTAACATCTAAGTCAAGTTCCACCGCCTCTTTATCATCTCCGGCTAACTCCACATGTTTATATATCTGTTCTGCAGGACAACCTTTTCACGGAGAAGTAGAGCAACATCTCTACATGTCAGGAACTTAGATGTCACCGGATCCCATGACCAGAATCCTTTCACTCCAGTAATATCACCCACAAAGGAACATCCTTTGACCCTTGGTTCCAATTTTTTGTTCATACAAGCACACACGGGACACCCACAAATATACAATCTTGAGTATTCTCCTAGAGAGCCTGACCACATCTCCAACAGAGCCTTCATCCCAATACCAGAATTTAGAGTACGATTAGCCAAGTGAGCAGTCATCCTAATCGCCTCCACACAAAATTATGTACCTAACAATGCTTGTGACAACAAATACCAAGACTTTTCTGTTATCCCTTTCAAGCCAATGTGACCCAATGTCATGTCCCATGATTGAGTAACCTCCGCCTCAATCGTTGACCCCGTTGCAATAGACACATCACCAACAACCGTAGACCCAAGAAGCTTGTACAATATCCCCACCTTCTTTCCCTTCAATACCACCAAGTCACCTTTAATAGCCGATAGCTCACCATTCGCAATGGATAGACTATACCAAAGGCTATCCAAAGTGCCTAGAGAAATCAGGTTCTTCTTCAGTTCAGGAACATACCTGATATTCTGCAATTTCTGCACTACTCCATCAAACATCTTAACCTTAATAGCCCCAATACCAACAACCTTGCATGCAGTATTATTCCCCAAATAAAACTACTCCACCAGCAGCCTTATATGAACAAAACCATGCCCGGTTGGGACTAATATGACAAAAACAACCCGAATCTAAAATCCAACTCTCACGAATTTCAGTACCCGAATCACAAGCAGTAAGTGCATCACAGTCACTGTCATCACTAGTGTTTTCAAACACCACTCCAGCTTCACCATTTGTCTTCGCGGTTGTATCCTGTTGGTTTGGACAAAAACCTTCTAATGTGTCCCTTCTCCTTGCAACCATGACATATCACATTCTTATGCCATTCACTTGAACCAGATTGACCCTTCCTTGACTTTCTGCCGCTTCTCGCTACTAACCCATCACCTTGAGATTCAGCACTTGTTGAGGTCAAGTGCGTCTCAATGACTTCCCGTTGTAGTAGAGCGTTCTTGATCTCTTCCATAGAGATCTCATCCTTGCCATACAACACTGTCTCTCTAAAGTGCATGTATTCCGGAGGTAGAGAACAAAACAATTTTACCGCCAATTGCTTATCATCAATCAAGACATCGACATTCTTCAAGTCTATAACCAAACCATCAAACTCATCAAGATGATTTTTCAAGGACTCACCTGTTTTGAGTTTGCACTCCTCGAGTTTTTTATTAGTAGCAACCTGTTACTAATGCTCTTGGTCATGTAGAATTGCTCAAGCCTAATCCAAAGTTCTGCCGCAATCTTCTCACTCACAACCTCCCTTAATACCTCATCTTTAAAATTTTCTCGTCCATATCATCAAATTATTCATCCGTCAAGCTTGCCGGTTTCCTTGCCTTCCCAAGCAAAGCCTTGACATAATTTTTACCCACCAAGATTGCTCGCATCTTCACTTGCCACAAAACAAAATTGACCTTGCGGTCGAATTTCTCAATTTCGTACTTCCCTGCCATCGTTACCAATAAGCAATACAAGATCCACAAACCGAAGCTCTAGATACTAATTGTAAGGATTTTAAGGCCCAAACACACAATTGCTTGATTGATAAAGATGAAAGCACAAAATAACAAAATAGCAAGAACGAAACAAAATTGAAAAATAGATGAACACAAGAGATTTTACGTGGTTCACCAACTTGGCTACGTCCACGGGCGACGAAGAATCAATTCACTATAATCAAGAAGAGTACAAGGAGAAACAAGGTGAAAACCTTTCACATAATCTCACAATCTCTCACAATAGTGAATAACCTAGCTTTTCTATCAATCTCTCTCAAGAATCTATACAAAGTCACTAAAATAGGTCTGGAGGTTTGTCTATATTTACACGAAATATAGACCCAACCCTAGAAGAAATAGGAGTCCAAATCACACCCAAAATCTGTTTCCAAAAACAAATCGAAAACCCAATCCTGTCACCCATGTGCGGCCGCCCAAAACCCCTTGTGCGGTCGTCCAAGTAGACTGGAACAATTCTAGCGTTTGAACAGGGCAATGTGTGCGGTCGCCCAAATCCCTTTGTGCGGCCGCCCACCTATGCTGTCGCCGTCTTCCTTCTTCGTTGCAAGACCATTCTAATTTAGCCCGAATTAAGAGTCACCCTCAACAAATCCTAAAATCCTCTCTCCTAAAAACGACGAGCAAAGCCAATCTGTTCTTAACCTATGTCGACGCCTCCTCATTTTATTGTCAAAATTGGTGTTGAATTGGTGTCCAAAAGTCATGGGTTTGAAGTTCTGATGTTGTCTCTTCTCCGGCCTACTCAATTTCTTCCATTGATGCTTCCTTGGTGGACACAAGCCGGAGACGGAGTTCACCCCTATTGGTGATACGGTGGTATCGGAAAGCCTAGGGTTCGAGGTTTCTGTTGTCCATTCATGTCTGACCGACTCGATTGCTTCCATTAATGCTTCTCTAGAGGACACAATCATGCCGGAAACAGAGTTCACACCTATTGGTGATATGGTGGTGTCGGAAAGCTTAGGGTTCAATGTTTCTGATGTTGATTCATGTCCGACTGACTCGATTTATGACATTAATGCTTCTCTTGAGGACACAATCATTCCGGAGACGGAGTTCACCCTTACTGGTGATACGGTGGTGGAGGAAACTGAGCTTTCTCCTTCTGAATTAGAAGCTTTGAAAGCAGAGAAAGCTGAAAGTCTACTGTTCAACAACTGTGAAGTGACTTCTCTTAATTTGTACTAATCTCAGCCCACTATCTATGTTTATAAGTATATTTAGTCTTGCCTTATTTCCCGTGCTAGAAAGCTTTTGTGCCCATTGTTATGGGACGGAGGGAGTAAAAATCAATTAACATTCTGTAAAATATTTGCTACACAATATATAACGTGTTGAATGAATATAAAAAAAAATTGTTTTAAAAGACCTTTAACGTTTGATACATACTCCCTCCGTCCCAGCACAAGTGACACTTATTTCCTTTTCGGTCTGTCCCAGCACAAGTGACACTACCTAAAATAGAAATGTTTTAATATATTTATATTCAATCAAGAATCAATCCCACTAATTAACCCCACTCATTCACTCTCTTCATTTTCCACCTCTCATTTTATTCAACCAACACTACTATTTACCCCACTCATTCTCTCTCTTCATTTTCTACGACACACCTATTACCTTTTCTTAACTCCTGTCCCAAAAATTGGTGCTACTCTGCTGGGACGGAGGGAGTATTTTTTTATTTTATTTTTACATTGTGCAACGCACATTTAACTTGTGCACATTAGACCACATTTTGTAAAATATTGTTACTCTTTCTGTTTCACAATTAGTGTCCACTCATTCATATACCTGTTAAGAAATTGTAGAATTGATATAATTATTGCGAATATGAAAAGTGAGGTATGAGAGAGAAAGCGAGATATGCAATAGTAAATTAATTGGTATTATGAATGTAAAAGTAAAGTAAAGGGAAGAACGAGTGAGAGAATAGTAAAAAAGAAATTACTCCCTCCATCCCAGAGTATATGTCAACCTTTCCTTTTTACTACATTCAGTACCAGAGTATATATCCACCTCCTAAAATGGCAAATAATCTTTACTATTCCTCCCACTCATTCTCTTTCCTACTTACTTTTATATTCACAACACCAATCAACTTACTATTCGCTCCTACTCATTATCTCTCCTACTTTACTTTTATACTCCCAACACTTACATCACTCACACAATTTTTTAATCTGTGTAAATGGGAGGGTAGACACAGTGGGATGGTGGGATGGAGGGAGTATCATTTAAATTTTCACTTTAACAAAAGAGGGCCTTAGAAAGAAATTGTAGGTAGGGGATAGAGAGAAAGGTTAGTAGGGGCTATTAAAGAGGGAAAGAGAAGAGAGGGGGACCAATGTTTTGGTTTGGGGTTTAGTTTAGTGTGTGTTCCGTTAGCGATAGGAATGTTGGAAGGGTAGGAAACTATAACAAAAAACACCCCTTCCTCCTGTTGATAATGGAGGCACAAGCACAGGCACCGTAACACCCAGTTTTCCAATGGATAACGGTGGCAGAGGTCGGGGCAGCGGTGGTGGAGGAAATAGTGCTGAGTGTGATGTGGGTTTAGGTTTGAAGATGCAAATCAGTGATTCGTACAGCTCTCCTTCACCTCACCATCCTTATCATGAATGGAATGATAGGTTTATGGTTATGGGTGGTGGCGGCAGCGGCAGCGGCAGCGGATATGGTCATGGTGGTTATACTAGTTGTTATGATTCAGGCTGTGGGTCCCATGTTAACGACTCTCGTGCTACTCCTTCTCCTGGTTTTCTTTCAACAAGTAATTTCCTCCTACAAGTCTCTGTTTTCTCCTCTCTTTTTTCCCTCTCCAATCTGTTATTTGCTACTCTTAATTATTGCTTCAGTTTTGTTCAAAAAAATTATTGCTTCAGTTGAAAATGAGGGTTGTTTTTTTCGGTTATGTTCACAACTAAAAAAAAATTAAAAAAGGAAAAGGATTGATTGATTATTGAATTTATATACTCGCAGGTGTAGATGCTAGTGGAAAAGGGTTTTTTACAGCTAATCAATGGCAAGAGCTTGAAAGACAGACCAACATTTGCAAATACATGATGGCCCAAATCCCTGTTCCTCCTCACCTCCTCTCAACCTCTCACGTTCCACTTTCCAAATCTAACAGTAATCATCTTTTACTTTCTTATTAGTATTTTTTTTTTATAAAGTTGAGTTTCGGTGATTCCGTTGTTGTAATTAAATTAAGTATAATAGTCGTAGGTGGGGGTTTGGATTTGAGGTTCTCAAGCGGGTCGGATGCAGAGCCATGGAGGTGCAGGAGAACAGATGGGAAGAAATGGAGATGCTCAAGGGACGTAGCACCGGACCATAAATACTGTGAGCGCCACTCCCACAAAAACCGACCCCGTTCAAGAAAGCCTGTGGAACTTCATTCCCACTCCGGCGACCGGAAAATAATTACCCTTCACCAAGTAGTAGCCTCCAGTCCTGTCATAAGCCGGTACCTCAACTCCCAAACATGGTTTCTGCAACAACTTACCCCAGGTGAGTCTTTAAGGCTAAGAGGTTCATGTTTTTGTTCATTCTAGACCATAATCTGTCGATTTCTTTAACCTTTTTTTGTTAGTATTATTTTATTTTCTTGTTCTTCTTATCTTAAAAAAATGATCTGGATGCGGTTTTTGTCTGTTTTTTCTTTAAATAAATGCGGGTTTTTGGCTTGGTGTAACAAGGTATAGTGAGTGGTTCATGAAAACTGGTGGGAGTGGCACTACATCAACAAACCAACAAGTCCAGGAATTGTTGCAGTCATCAGCAGGAACAGGAAGAGGAACAGCAAGTAAAAGAGACAAAAATGAGTGTGTTTTTCAACAAAGTTATGAGGAAGGCTCAGGGAGTAGTAGTATTCCATTTGCAGCAGCAGCAAGGCAGCATTTGAGTGGAACTAGTATTGGCAACAATTGTTCCCTTACTTTGTCTATGCAGTCTGGTGGGAATATTGGATTTGAACAAGATAATCAAAATTATTCAATTGTTCCAGTTCCACACACTCCTTCAGCAGCTTGGATGGCCGCACCTGGTGGACCATTAGGTGAAGCCTTGTGCCTTGGGATTGCTAGCAACACCACAACTACCAGTACCTCCTATGAAGATGGACTCCATGCCCTTAATTTCATTAGGTAGGAAATCAAACTTAACTATCTTTGTTAGGTACTATAAGTACTAAGTGTGCTAACTAACTACTTGTTAGCGCTAACTAGCGGAATGAAGTTGGTTGTCATTACTTGGTGTGTATTTATGAATTAGTTTGAGTGCAGTAAGAGATGCAACATCTCATCTCTTACTCTTACTCCTAGAATAATTTTCCTGCATTTTGATGATAGTCGTTTTGGGATTTGAAAATTGTTCCTAAATAAATGACGTTTTCAAGACTTTTGGTTTCAATAGACTATAATGCCTTTAACTAATAACCTTTTTCTTCCCTTATTACTTTTGCATTCAATACGTGCGAGAAAGAGGAGTATTTAAATAGGAACAAAGAGAGTATATAAAGTCAGGAGATGTATATGTTTAGAAGATGAGTACTCCACAGACAAAATCCTAGTTGATGCTTATTTGATGGAATTGACATAACTAACTGTGAAAAGGATTAGTCAGGTAAATTGATATGGTTATGGTACCATAAATATTCATGCTGTTGAGTTGAGTTCTAATAAGTCAACTAGTAGGAAATTTGTAGTTAATGTGATGGGAAGGAGTTGGGGGACATTTATATCAACTTTAAGACATGTCATGGAAATTTTGAGAAAAGGGACAGTGATGAGTAAATGCTAAATACTGTAGCGTTGGTTGTCATAACTTGGCTATTACTACCTGACATGACACAAAATTGGTGGTTAAATTCTGTGGAGGTTCATCTCATAGATTACCTCTTCTAACAAGGATATTATTAGGAGAAAGGCATCACAACTTAGTCACAGACCCAACTATAAATATATTACTCCATCCGTCCCAAACTAATAGTTTCTAATTGTTGTGAGTATATTTTGGGTATGGAACACCCAAAACGGAAATAAGAAATCATTAGTTTGGGACGGAGGGAGTATCTTGAAGCTTAATTGTCTGATCTCACTTTTGAAACCAAACTAATCAATACTTGACCAGAGATTCATGTATATTAACTAGTAATATCAGGAATTCCTGAGAGAGTGGGTTGTAAATAGAAACCTGTTTTTATTAATTCTCAAAGGCTGTAGGTAGGATTTGGAACCATTCTTCCTGTCATTTCTCGCTCTCATGTTTCAACCGGTGAGCTTTAACCATATCTTTTCTACTCGTGATGTATTCTATTATACTCCCCCGGTTCGATCTTCTCTTTTTCCATTTTTCAATGTCCCAAAAAAATCTTTCTATTTTTGTAATTTGAGCTTAAATGTGCATGAACACGACATGGCTAGTGAGACAAGTGCTCATATCCTTAAAAAGTTTGAATAGTCAAGTGCGAAGATTATTTTGGGACGGGGGTGTATGATTAGATTACCTTGCTCTTTCCGCTTGTGAACATCAACTGTTTGATTATATATGCTGCTATCAAAATTTGTTTCTTCAATTCTTTCCTTGAACAATTCCTTCCTTCCGCCTGCTTTTTACTTTTAGTATACTACTAGCACAACATTCATGCATCGGTAACCAATCTAATATGCCCATAAACTTGCAGTTTGTAAACCCAATTAAAAAAAAAAAAAAAAAAAAACATATTACAATCTTGTTGCATTAAATTCAATAGGTCTGCTCTTATACCACCACACATTATCATAGAGACCACTTCAAATTAAACACCTAATGTTAATTACCACGAACCTTGAACAATAATTTTAAGTTGATTTAAAAATCCTAATGAAAATCTAAAGCTTGTTATTGATATTATTGTTGATGTTGTATCAATAACAAGTTTTAGATTTCATTGATATACTTAAATCAACCTAAAATTATTTCTCAAATTTTCTTCGTAGTAATGGCAAAGAATTGGGAAGATCTTTTTGGGACAGAGGGAGTAGTACTGTTGGTTACTATACGGTGCTTCTTTTTTTTTTTTTTTTTTTTTTTTGAGAGTTGAAGCTGGTGAATTGGAGTAAGGCCTCAACATGTCTGCTTCAATTGCTTCCCTTCTGTCAGATGAAGCTCTGCTGCTTCCCTGTTTCTCCCATTGCTTTGTCATTACCCCTCCATGATATTGCCAATTGGGTTCTTCGACTAGCTCTCTCTTCTTCGATGGATTGGTTTCTACTGGATTTCCGTAGCTTCGTATGGGATTCAAACTGTCAGTGATGTTAACTCGTGAGCCTATCTTTCAACCTCAAGCATGACATGTTGTGTAAATGAGTACAATTAAAGGGAAAAAAGAAAGGACTTTTTCACGCTCAATAGCAGCCTCCTTTCTACTCTTCAGGGTTGCATCAAGTTCTTCAAGTGTGCAAGATACCTCGTCCCAAGCGTCTGTCATGAACCTCTCATCATGTTTTTCAAATTAGCTCTTGATCAAGAGCAAATTTTTTTTTAACAAAAAAAAATAAAAATTAGACATTCATTTTGAGACAGAGGTAGTATTTGGCCATATGAAAAGTGGGAAACCTGAGGGCGGGGGAGGCAAAAATGCAATTGACTTTTCATGTTCATTGACCCACAATCTGTTCTGTAGCATTTGTGGTTTCATGAGAAGCTTGATGGAGCATAAACGGAGGTTTTTTTTCATTGTTAAGCTATGAAAGTAGGCTCAATTACAAGATGTTTTCGTATCCAGATGAAGCTTTTTTGGTATTTGAATTTCATTGGGAGTTTTTTTTCCTCTTATTTTGAAAGGATATGGAATGTGTGAAAGGGTATAAACTAACTGGTTTCTTAGACAGCTTACACTGACACTAAACTTTCTGTCTTGGAGATATTTGGACTCATAAGCTGGTAGTAGTCTCTGCTAACATTGACTTTCTTTCTGACGATATCATTGGAAACCCTAGGACGTTTGCACATTTCATTTATCATCTTTGCTTGCCTCCTAACATTTTGAATTCAACAGTTTAGTGCATAAATTGCACTATTCTTTTAAAATGGTGCAATTTATGCATCAATTATCTTCCACAACTACTTCAAATATTGCACTATAAAAATATTCCATATTTTTTCCTAATCTCGCACAGAAAAACAAATAAAAAAGAAAAACAGAAAAGGGGGATAAGCGCACGCTAAAATTTGCGCCAAATTTGGCCCAAGTTTTTCCAGTGTTCTAAAAAGCGCTAGGCGGCGAGGCCGGGCCTAGCGCCTAGAGGCCTAGGCGGGGCCGAGAAATTAATACATTTTTATAAATTTATATGTAATTATATATATTTTTATATGTTTCAAAATTACAAATCAATAAATATAATTATGGGACAGATGGATGAAAAATTGCAAAAATATAACTCATAATACATAAAACTATACATAAAAGTAGAAGATTATTACACTATTATTTAAAAAATTGACACACATTACACATGAATAAAGCCCACTTCTATTACATTATAGCAAAAGCCCATTAAGCCCGACACCCAAAACCCTACTTCTACTCCCTCTCTTTCTCTGCGCCGTCTCACTCTACCAGTCTACCAAAATCGTTTCTCTATCTCTTCTCTCTTTTCTTTTCAACGAGAAATGCCGCGGCACATATAAAAGTTATAGACTTCCTTATAAAATTTTAGGTTTAATGATTTTATTAGGGGAAAAACCGTGCTACGCACGGAAAGTTGTTTACAATTATTTTTTTATGTTAAATAGTTAAGCAAAATTTATCATAATAGTAAAATTTTACTATAATCAAGAAAATAATTGAAGGTTTAAGTATCATAAAAGTGCAATCAAAAGAAAACACATGTAAAATAATTTCAATTGGATAAATCGAGGGGATAAATTAAAGAGAATTTAATTTCTAACTTTTGATTTAAAACTAAGATGATAGATTTTTTGTGACTTTTCATTTGTTTACCGGATTAATTATAAGTTGGCTCAACATAAATCTTTAATGACTTAGTTAAACCAATTAATCTGTTTAAAGACTTTTTGTATGTTTCAAAAGATAAATTAAATATTTAGTTTTGTGACTTAACATTTCAAAGTAAATATTGTATTAAATTTTTATAACTTTTCATTTCTTATAACGGAGATGTTAAAGTCATTTTAACATGATTATTATTAATGTATTAAGTTATATTGAGACTTTTCATATTTGAGTAACCATTGCACTTAAATAAAAGCATATAATTATTTTCTTCACAAATGAATGTAGATAGAAATTTCATATTGAACAAATTTGTAATACTAATTAATAAAGTCATAATAATTGATGTAATAATTTCAAATTAATGTGGACTCTTCACCTATCTTACATCTTATATACTCTCTCTGTCCCATCTCACTTGACACATTTTGACCAAAGCTGGTCAACTTAAGGTCGGTTTGACCAACACTTTATAGAAATATTTATGATCCGAATAAAAATTTAAAAAATGTAAAATTATCACCATTAAAAATCCTCTCAATAACAATTTTTATTTTTTTTTGAACATAAATATTTCTATAAAGTGTTGGTCAAAACGACCATAAGTTGACCAGTTTTAATCAAAATATGTCAAGTGAGCTGGGACGGAGGGAGTACATACTAACATAGTACTCTAATAGTAGAATGTGATTATCTATTATAATAATAGATATTATTGATTAAGAGGCACATTATTCTAATATAGTAACTAATATAGTATGCTAATACTGTTAGCTATTTGAAGAAATATGAAAAGTCTCACGAAATTCGTAGGACCCATGCTAACGTGGCTTCATGAAACGTAAGATTTTATAAAAACTTGTCCAAGTGAAGTAACTAATACTAATAATAAAAATAACATTAATTAATTATAATAGTTTTAATATATTATAACTATTACTATTATTAGTTTTTTTATATAAATTACTATTATTAGTATTAGTTACTCCGCCATATATAGTAACTATTACTTTTAACTTATTATTTACGACGAATAGAGTAACTATTATGATTAGCTAACATTATTAATAATAATAAATAACAATTTATATAGTAACTATAATTATATTATATAGTTAGCTATTACAATTAACAAATGCTATTAATAGTAATAATTATCATATATAACTATTACACTTAAATAATACTATTAATAGTAATAGTTACTCCCTCCGTCCCGGAGTAAGAGTCTCACCCTTCATTTGCACACTTATTAATAAATATTGGATGTGATGTAAATGTTGAGAGTGTAAAAGTAAAGTATGAGAGAGAATGAGTGGGAGAGAATAGTGAATTGATTGTGTTGTGAGTATAAAAGTAAAATAGGAGAGAGAATGAGTGGGGTGAATAGTAAAGATTATTTGCCATTTTAGGAATGAGACTCTTACTCTGGAACGGACTAAAAAGGAAAATGAGACTCTTACTCTGGGACGGAGGGAGTATCATTTATAGTTAACTATTACAATTAACTTATACTATTAATAGTAATAGTTAATCTATATAGTATCTGTGGTGACCCGAAAAATCTCACTACCATAAATAATCAAAATATTACCTTTACAAGTCCAAACTACAATACAAAGCCTCATCACAAAATATACACAAGTCCCACGTCCGGGTCACGAGACAAAGTCCTATTTCCATAAATAAATCCAATAGTACTATACAAAATCTCACTACAAAAATATACAAAAGCTCCGTATAGAAACTACCCCAAAAGTAGACAACCTGTTCGAAGAATCTCAGCCGCATACGATCTCACAATGAACTATCACTTGCTTCCTGTGGGGGGGTTAAGGAAAATCAAGTTGAAATGAAAAGGGGTGAGAAAGAATCTCAGTAAGTTACTAGATGCAACTACATGGCATGGCAATATGCATAACAACATAAAGGATAATAAACCAGTAGCACATAGCCAAGCAACGGAATTAAACACATTACAAAGGATACTGAGCTAAGGTTCTCGTAAGGATATAATCTCTGAAGCTTCAACAAACCGCATCAACATTTGTAGCAGGGGTTCCAGAACCAACAACAACCAAATAATAACAATGAGTAAGTGACACAAAGTCACACCCCAAAACAAGTAGCTATAATGCTCACCAAAGGGAGCTAGCTCTTCCCAACCAATGGCCAACTGGAAGGGGAAAACCAGGGTTACCAGTGGAGACGTTATAATGTACTTGGCTCGTGTGCCATTATAATCACCCTCCACTGCCCGACTCAA
Organism: Campanula takesimana; assembly: GCA_026119855.1. NCBI lineage: Eukaryota > Viridiplantae > Streptophyta > Magnoliopsida > Asterales > Campanulaceae > Campanula > Campanula takesimana. The sequence goes on from JAOWBW010000230.1 coordinate 27,776, forward strand.
CCAAGTAAGACCAGCTGGACCCTTTCTAAACTATTACACAAACGGTACATAATTCCACAAGAGGGAATCATGCCAAACACATCAGAAAGATGATAAAATTTCTCATGAAGAGTTCATCAACATTGTGCAATAATTAATCAAACAAAAGGATTTCAAAGTAGGAAATCCCATAAATACATCACAAGGATAAAACACATCAAATGAACCTAAAAGGTTACACATCTCAACTTGATCACAAACGGGCCATTCCAAAACTTTTGTGCCCTAAACACTTATCGGAGTGCCATAAGGTAAAACCCGAAGCCTAGCCACGCATTGAATCTAATCAAGTCGAACAGAACCATTTTATATTTCTAGATAATTATACATCCAACAAAACCACTGCATAGTATTCAAAAAGAGCTTTCCAATGATAGTTTACACGCCTAAAACGGAGTTCGGATGAAGAAGTTATGGCCTCCGGAAGATTGAGCGTAAAACAGACAATTTGCAAAAGAATAGGGTGCGCGCGCCCCCTCCCAAAGGGGTGCCCCCCCCCCCCCCTTTGATCAGAATGAAAATTGACAAAAGGGGATTTAAGGGTGCGCACGCCCCCTCCCAAAGGGTGCGCGCGCCCCCTTGCGCGATTCAACCGTTTTTGCAGATTTCTTGGGTTTGTGAACAAGGGTACCTACATCCTAAGCCTAAGGCACAAACATACCAAGCTTCACCCCAAAACCCAGCTGTAGAAAGAACCCAACAACACAATGATCAAATCCCACAACACATTCCTTTTCATCTCAACACAATACCATCAAATGGTTCCAGAATCATCACAACCAACATAAACATGACCAATTAAACCCAATTCCACATATAGCATGAGATTTCCCAAATTTCTAAACACAACCTAACCCAAACTCTCAAAATCACCAACACATTCCTTTTCATCTCAACACAATACCATCAAATGGTTCCAGAATCATCACAACCAACATAAACATGACCAATTAAACCCAATTCCACATATAGCATGAGATTTCCCAAATTTCTAAACACAACCTAACCCAAACTCTCAAAATCACCAATTCTCTTACAAAGCAACAATCAATACAACTTAGGTAGCCCAAAACTAACATGCAATCACCAAAATTAACATAAAACAACATTCAACTTTCAAGAACACCACATTAAGAATGCATGAACAATCTTAAAGGGAAAAAGGGGAAAGTAACTTACTTGATGGAATGATTGATTGTGCACCAAATAGCCTTTTTCTTAGCTCTAATTTATCAACTCAACACCCTATTCACCTTAGTAAAGTTAATTTCTAGAAGAGAGAAGAAATGGAAAAGAGACATACCAAGAAATTGGAAAACCCTTACCTTGGATTCTTTAGACTAGCATTTGATGGGTTTGAACTCTAAGCAACCACCATTTATTCATCCTACCTCAAGGATACTTCAATGTAGCTAGATTTTGAGAGGGTGAAGTGTTTGAAGGTAAAATTGAAGGAAATGGAGAAAGACCCTAATTCTCCCTCTCTCTAGAACTCTTACCACACAAAGATGAAAGAAAATGGGGAAGTGAAGAGAGTGCTTGGGCTGGGATTTTTCCCCAAGCATAACCCACACTAAGGAATCATAAATGCCCCTTAAGTTCCCTAAGGACCAATGACCCCCTAAACTCTAAGTTACACTAAGGCCCCTAAGGTTCTAACTTATCCAAAGCATTGTTCTAATGGCATTAGACACATTTCTAAATGAACTAACACATTACACAATTAAATAATGTTATGCAAGAATTATTATGCAACCCAAATTATGCACAATTGCTCAAATTATGACTAAAATTAGTGCCCGGTTATGGGGTCGTGACAGTCACTCCCCCTTAAGAAAATTTCATCCCGAAATTTAGGTGTACTAACCTATCGAAGTCATAACACACAATTACACCGAATCTTATGCAACTACGAATCATAGCATAATAGGAACCCGTCGAGGAATTTGTAAATGCAAGAACTTACGGAAATTTCAGAAATTGCTCTACTTCAACCCTTAACAACATTAATTTCTCGGTGTCAAATAATCAATCTAAGTCATAAAACTTGTACAAGAGGTATTCATGCTTAAGATGTGTTCTTTAAAACCAAGTATCCATGCAATTGTTACCCATACGCTAAATAATACCATCACACGAGGCTCCTATAAACATTACTCTTTGAGTTAACTCATCGATTCTTACAAAAGTTTTATAAATCCCAATATAACAAAGAGTCTTAATTCTTATCGTTAAACCGCTTTGAGAACTGTCAAGGTAATTTCTTTTAAACATAAAATCCCTCATTTAAACTCAAGATCCCAATTTTACGAGCCCAAAGTTCGGATACGTTACCAATCACACATTTTAAACCATAATAAGGTAACCTTAAATGATACTCACAACATGATAATGTCCCATAATGATCTTCTGCAATCACTATCTCCACTTATTAACTAAAATCCATACCCAGAATTGAAGAATCCAAAATGATTTCTAAAACATAATTCTCGAGATATCATAAACTCGTCTTATATATAACTTTAATTGCACTGCAAAAATACTTCCACTAGTATTCCACACATTTAGTCTTGCTTCCCAAAAATTTAAAACAATAACATAATTAACCTCAATAAAACGTAAACCATGTCGAGCTTAATCAACCCCTTAAACTGTGAAAACTACAGAAATTCTATTTCCCAATAATATTCGCCGAAGTGACTATATCTCCAAGGATTACAATTATAGTGCATTCTCTTTAGTTAACACCTTAAACTAAAGGTACAGTATAAACCCAAAATTCTAATACAAAATGTCCACTTAAATTCATTTTATAATCTCATCAGTACATTATTACAATCTTTAAAAGCCTAAAACAATTCCATATACTCAATAGTCCGCAAAACAATCCAAATTTTATCTTCAAAAGATTTACTCTAATTCCCAATCTAAATTAACAACCCTTGCTTATATACCCAAAAGAATTTTAACAAATCCTAAATCTTCAATGGCTAACCCGAATTAATCTTTCACGTATACATTTACTAACCCAATATTAATTAGGCCCCAACAGTATTACCAACATAATAATCCAATTATCAAGCAACATTTATCAACGGATCCAAAGTAAAATCATGGCATCCTTAATTAGCCCAAGTATCTATACCGCACTTTCTTTATAAATCCTTAATCCAAATGAGAGACGCCACAAAGAAAAGATTCAGAACCATTTAACTAAAACCCCAAAAATGCCTTTAGTATTTTTCGGTTAATAACATTCTTACCTTCTCAAAATATGCTTAATCTTTTAAACTTAACGCGTCTACCATCATTAATGATTATCACTTCCACAATATACTCATAACTCATTTTGCTTTCACTCAACTCTAGTCATGTACCCAAAATGATCTTAAAAGTATCATAATTCCATTTCTTAACATGACCCATAGTCAATTGTATATCTCCTCGCACTAAACAATTCCGATGCACTCCGCGTAGACGTACTAAACGTAAGGAAATATTCTTATCAAGAAATTCTCAAATTGAATCCTCAATTCTTTTAACTCAACCGATGCCATATGAATATTGATCTACATATTAGCACTGAAACATTGTACCCTAACAACTCAAATTAACCCAAGTTCTCCTCAAATAATATGTACTATTCAGAAGAAAATTGAAATCTCACAAAGAATAAACACGTCCTCCAGTTCTGGTGTAGACATTCTATTGTCAACTAAATAAACTAAATTCCCAACACAACCTTATCGTAGTAGTTTTCTGATTTTCGATTTAGAACATGAAAGTTATACATACACCTCTAATATGCTCCTAAACAGAGTCAAACACACTAATATAAGAATATTCATCACCATCGTTGGCAAACAAGAATTCCGTGACACATAGAACTAGGCCAGCCCACTTATCTTCACCAATATCTCATATAGGTACTATGATCAAATCAGCTTATAACTCATAGGCTGTTATCGTCCTCAATTCTATCGGGTTTCTCCTATATACCGGTTGTGATATTGAAACATGGAAAATAAATAGTCAACGCGCGTTAGAAGCCACCAAAGGTTATGAACAACCAAAGAAGAAATCCATCTTCTATTAAAGACCAAAGGCTCAACATACATCCCAAAATCTTAGTTTTCTCCATCACAATTAGGGTTTATATAGGTTAAATTGAACATTTCTCCATGCCATAGGCAATGCATAAACAAGGACTATACATGAACTAAGAAAACAAAAGGTTGCAACATAAAACGGTTATGCTGGCAGATTCTACCTCCTGTACCAAAAACTCATTTTCTCCCATTCTAGAACTCGAAATGACGAACCGATTTTTTTCTATGAAAGAAGACACATATATCTATCCAACGAATGTTCACACACCTTCTGGAACCTTGTAGATCAGAACAGTTAATTCTCCGAAGTTGAGCAACAATTCTGGTTCTGAAATGTCTTAATTCAACTTTATTGAATTGATTTTCCTAACCTTTGCTATGCCCATCAATATACTCTCCTCTATAAGATTCTCCTATTTCAGGTAGCAATCTCGTAGTATCGTATTAGAAAATACAACTCAACATAACTCAAGGAATAAGGACAAACATATGTATGCACTACGAACCTTGTCCACATTGCGAAATAGATATGCCTCAGTTTCCAAAGGCTTGCATTCTCGATTCTCAAACAAACCAGCCCCAATAGAACCAATACTATCACCACCAGCTCTATGTCGGGTATACAGTAAGAAAAGGAACACTCGATGTCAATAACACATTCACTAGTAAATCCATCAAACCTATGAATTCTGTCCTAACTGGTAATTGAACTAGGCTCCTTGTTCCATAAATCCTCATAATAAAGATAATTAACTGACCTCAACTAATCTTAGCCTCTCTACATTGTTCAAGAGTCTAATATTCAGGTTTCCAAACCTATTTGATATCAGAATTCCTATCCCTTTCAAGATCTAATCCCAAAGCTCTGATACCAACTGTGGTGACCCGAAAAATCTCACTACCATAAATAATCAAAATATTACCTTTACAAGTCCAAACTACAATACAAAGCCTCATCACAAAATATACACAAGTCCCACGTCCGGGTCACGAGACAAAGTCCTATTTCCATAAATAAATCCAATAGTACTATACAAAATCTCACTACAAAAATATACAAAAGCTCCGTATAGCAATTACCCCAAAAGTAGACAACCTGTTCGAAGAATCTCAGCCGCATACGATCTCACAATGAACTATCACTTGCTTCCTGAGGGGGGGGGGGTAAGGAAAAACAAGTTGAAAGGAAAGGGGGTGAGAAAGAATCTCAGTAAGTTACTAGATGCAACGATATGGCATGGAAATATGCATAACAACATAAAGGATAATAAACCAGTAGCACATAGCCAAGCAACGGAATTAAACACATTACAAAGGATACTGAGCCAAGGTTCTCGTAAGGATATAATCTCTGAAGCTTCAACAAACCGCATCAACATTTGTAGCAGGGGTTCCAGAACCAGCAACAACCAAATAATAACAAGGAGTAAGTGACACAAAGTCACACCCCAAAACAAGTAGCTATAATGCTCACCAAATGGAGCTATCTTATCCCAACCAATGGCCAACTGGAAGGGGAAAACCAGGGTTACTAGTGGAGACGTTATAATGTACTTGGCTCGTGTGCCATTATAATCACCCTCTACTGCCTGACTCAACCAAGTAAGACCAGCTAGACCCTTTCTAAACTATTGCACAAACGGTACATAATTCCACAAGAGGGAATCATGCCAAACACATCAGAAAGATGATAAAATTTCTCATGAAGAGTTCATCAACATTGTGCAATAATTAATCAAACAAAATGATTTCAAAGTAGGAAATCCCATAAATACATCACAAGGATAAAACACATCAAATGAACCTAAAAGGTTACACATCTCAACTTGATCACAAACGGGCCATTCCAAAACTTTTGTGCCCTAAACACTTATCGGAGTGCCATAAGGTAAAACCCGAAGCCTAGCCACGCATTGAATCTAATCAAGTCGAACAGAACCATTTTATATTTCTAGATAATTATACATCCAACAAAATCAATGCATAGTATTCAAAAAAAGCTTTCCAATGATAGTTTACACGCCTAAAACGGAGTCCGGATGAAGAAGTTATGGCCTCCGGAAGATTGAGCGTAAAACGGACAATTTGCAAAAGAATAGGGTGCGCGTGCCCCCTTTGATCAGAAGGAAAATTGACAAAAGGGGATATAAGGGTGCCCACGCCCCCTCCCAAAAGGGTGCGCGCGCCCCCATGCGCGATTCAACCATTTTTGCAGATTTCCTGGGTTTTTGAACAAGGGTACCTACATCCTAAGCCTAAGGCACAAACATACCAAGCTTCACCCCAAAACCCAGCTGTAGAAAGAACCCAACAACACAATGATCAAATCCCACAACACATTCCTTTTCATCTCAACACAATACCATCAAATGGTTCCAGAATCATCACAACCAACATAAACATGACCAATTAAACCCAATTCCACATATAGCATGAGATTTCCCAAATTTCTAAACACAACCTAACCCAAACTCTCAAAATCACCAATTCTCTTACAAAGCAACAACCAATACAACTTGGGTAGCCCAAAACTAACATGCAATCACCAAAATTAACATAAAACAACATTCAACTTTCAAGAACACCACATTAAGAATGCATGAACAATCCTAAAGGGAAAAAGGGGAAAGTAACTTACTTGATGGAATGATTGATTGTGCACCAAATAGCCTTTTTCTTAGCTCTAATTGATCAACTCAACACCCTATTCACCTTAGTAAAGTTAATTTCTAGAAGAGAGAAGAAATGGAAAAGAGACATACCAAGAAATTGGAAAACCCTTACTTTGGATTCTTTAGACTAGCATTTGATGGGTTTGAACTCTAAGCAACCACCATTTATTCATCCTACCTCAAGGATACTTCAATGAAGCTAGATTTTGAGAGGGTGAAGCGTTTGAAGGTAAAATTGAAGGAAATGGAGAAAGACCCTAATTCTCCCTCTCTTTAGAACTCTTACCACACAAAGATGAAAGAAAATGGGGAAGTGAAGAGAGTGACTTGGGCTGGGATTTTTCCCCAACCATAACCCACACTAAGGAATCATAAATGCCCCTTAAGTTGCCTAAGGACCAATGACCCCCTAAACTCTAAGTTACACTAAGGCCCCTAAGGTTCTAACTTATCCAAAGTATTGTTCTAATGGCATTAGACACATTTCTAAATGAACTAACACATTACACAATTAAATAATGCTATGCAAGAATTATCATGCAACCCAAATTATGCACAATTGCTCAAATTATGACTAAAATTAGTGCCCGGGTTTGGGGTCGTGACAGTCACTCCCCCTTAAAAAATTTCATCCCGAAATTTAGGTGTACTAACCTATCGAAGTCATAACACACAATTACACCGAATCTTATGCAACTACGAATCATAGCATAATAGGAACCCGTCGAGGAATTTGTAAATGCAAGAACTTACGGAAATTTCAGAAATTGCTCTACTTCAACCCTTAACAACATTAATTTCTCGGTGTCAAATAATCAATCTAAGTCATAAAACTTGTACAAGAGGTATTCATGCTTAAGATGTGTTCTTTAAAACCAAGTATCCATGCAATTGTTACCCATACGCTAAATAATACCATCACACGAGGCTCCTATAAACATTACTCTTTGAGTTAACTCATCGATTCTTACATAAGTTTTATAAATCCCAATATAACAAAGAGTCTTAATTCTTATTGTTAAACCGCTTTGAGAACTGTCAAGGTGATTTCTTTTAAACATAAAATCCCTCATTTAAACTCAAGATCCCAATTTTACGAGCCCAAAGTTCGGATACGTTACCAATCCCACATTTTAAACCATAATAAGGTTATCTTAAATGATACTCACAACATGATAATGTCCCATAATGATCTTCTGCAATCACTATCTCCACTTATTAACTAAAATCCATACCCAGAATTGAAGAATCCAAAATGATTTCTAAAACATAATTTTCGAGATATCATAAACTCGTCTTATATATAACTTTAATTGCACTGCAAAAATACTTCCACTAGTATTCCACACATTTAGTAGATGTAACTATAATAGTTAACTAATATAGTAACTAATATTTAACTATAATATTTAACTATTAATAGCTAAATACAAATGTTAACTATAATAGTTAACTAATATAGTAACTATAATAGTTAACTATTATAGTATCTATTACCATTATAAGTAGTAGTTAACTAATACTCCCTCTGTCCCAGCTCACTTGAGACTTTTTGACCAAAACTGGTCAACTTAAGGTCGGTTTGACCAACACTTTATAGAAATATTTATGATCCAAATAAAAATAAAAAAAATGTAAAATGATCACCATTAAAAATCCTCTCAATAACAATTTTAAATTTTTTTTTGGAACATAAATATTTCTATAAAGTGTTGGTCAAACCGACCTTAAGTTGACCAGTTTTGGTCAAAAAGTCTCAAGTGAGCTAGGACGGAGGGAGTAGTTAACTATTAATAACTATTACTATTATAAGTAATAGTTAACTATAATAGTAACTATTACTATTTTAAGTATTGGTTATTATAATAGTTAACTATAATAGTTACCCTATATAGTAACTAATATAATTAGCTAATATTATTAGCTAATAAAAAAAATGAAAAGTCACTTATTAATTAGTAAGGTGATGAGGTGGCTTCACCAAAAGCTAGATTTAGCAAACACTTGTCCACGTGGCGACTCCGTAGTTCTCCGCGTCGACTTTTAATATATATAGATTTCCAGTCTCCCTCTCTCTAATTTCTCCCTCTCTCTTTTCTCTCTCTTTTATCTCTTTATCTCTTTATCTTTTCTTTCTAGATGCAGATGATGCTCTCTCTCTCTCTCTCTCTCTCTCTCTCTCTCTTCTATTTTCTATCTCTCTCGCAAACGCCGGCCACGAAAACAACATAGCATGCCGGCGGCGAAAGCGCAAAAATAAAGGACGTCGGTCGCCTAGACAGCCTATTCCGCCAAGCCGCCTTGCCCGCCTGGCGCCTAACACGACCGATTTGAAGGAAATCGCGACGGAAGCGGGCCACCTAGCGACTAGACGCCGCCTAGCCCGATTTTTAGAACACTGAGTTTTTCTACCGCTCTAAAACAGCGCTCAATTTAAAGTCCTGTTGGAGAGCCCTTTTTACGCCAAATGCTTCAAAAATAGAGTTTTGAAGCTCCGTTGGAGATGTAAGCCTCTAACCAAAGCTTCAAGTGTCACAATCCCCTCAGTGCCACCAAAGCTCTTGCCTTTAACAAATGAGTAACTATTAAAAAATATTAGGCTCTTTGAGAAACCAAAGTATCAACGATGAATCCACCCAATATTAGAAAAATTAACTTGAGCAGAAGAGAGTTTACTAGTACTCCCTCCGTCCCTTAGAGCAACTCAAATGTGTTTCACTAGAAAATTTTGCACTTAAAAAACTCTCCTCCAATGTTTGCACTAAATTTTACACCCAAAAAATATATTTTCTTTAAAACACCATGTTCTATTATTTTACAAACAATACTCAAAGTTATAAGTTTTACATATTCACCCCTCTATGTTTTTATTGTATAATACATTGTGCACTAATAATGTTATATAAAAATATATCTATTTTCAGTTTATAGTATATTGCAGTTATAATGTTACACTTCATTTTATTTTCAATTTTTTCCCCAAAAAATATATTTTAACTTATGTCAAAAAGAGTTATCTCATTTAAAAGTCAAAATAATTATATTTCAATAAGGTGCAAGTAAGTAAAGCACGATTTTTAAATTATTAGAATATACTCTAATTTGTTTAGTTAACAACATATACTTTTTTTCTAAAAAAAAGAACAATATGTAATTTTTGAAATTAGAGGGACCAACAAGTACAATTGAAAGTCTACAAAATTTGGGGCAAGTGGATAGTGTTGCACATGGTGCAAGATTCGATGCACATTTTTTTTTAATAAACTCCATTATATTTATATAAGAAAATATGGCTCGGGGCCAATAAAGTTTTGATACAGAATTGATTCATAAAAGGCAAGGTTTAGAGTTCTGTTGGAGATTAAATTTGCACTATTTTGAAGTGATAGAGCATGGTTGGAAATGGTCTAATAACTTCAAATCTTGCATTAAAAAAATATCGTTAGATTATTCCTTATTTTGTTAAAATCTTGCATTAAAAAGTAACAACAAAAACAAAGGAAAAGGGGAATGTTGCAAGATAAACTACTGCATATTTTATTTAGAGTTTCTGTTGTAGACCTCTTTTGCGCTAAAAATGAAGATTTTTGAAGTTTTAGAATTCTCTTGGAGATGATCTAAGCAATATAATCAAACTTTTTAGCTATATTGAGCTTTTTCGAAGTAATGTGCTAAATAATACTCCATTCATTCTAAAATGAATGTCAAATTTTAATCTTGATCAAGACTAAAATTAGACAATTATTGTGGGACAAAGGGAGTACTACTAAGCATGATGTTGGGATCGATGCCTTGATTTGAATATGAGTTTAGAAGATTTTCGGCTAGAGCTATGTTGCGAATAGCATGGCTTGCGCCCGAATTGCCTGCATGGATAGGAGGACGATCGTTTGGAGTACTTTGACGCAGCTTCTAATATATCATGCAGTCAATACATGAGCGCACATAAGAGGTTATGCGCCCAATCACTGCGGGCGCATAGAGGCGCATGACAGTTGGGCTGGGCTTCTCACGTGCACGACAAAATGATTGATTTCGATTTTGTTAGAGTTTCCTAGTTCCCTAAGGATAAAGTTTAGAATAGTATAAATACTAATTAAACCTAACAGCCGCAACAAATTTTAATTTGATTTGTTGTTTTCAAAATTAATTTTCTAAGTTATACTCTTGAATGTATTTTTTTTCTTAGTTTAAGTGTGGACATTCTGTTACACCAGATAGAAAGAAACGTCATATATAGTGTGTACATGATTCTTATTAATTACTAGATTTTATTTTTTAGTCCATAAACGTAGCTATCTGACCTAGTTTTGACCTTATGTTATGTTGCTCTGTCCCACGATTCAAAAATACTAAATCAAAATTTGGGCATAAAATCCCAAACTCCATCACCTAGCACATGCAATGCAACCCCTTGTTTGAATTTCAATCCATTTATGGACTACAACATTAAATATAAATTGAATTAAACTACACTTGCACTTGCATTACTGCAATCTCAGAAAAAGTCTACCCTTTTTTTTTGTCTTCAACCTCACTACACGCAGTCACACACACACCGAATTGAAGAAAAATGGGATGCGTTTCTTCGACAATGGAGGACGAATTCAGCCACATTGGTGGAAATGGAGTGGGCCACCACATTGTGTCTCTCACCTCCACCACTTATGGTCTCCTCAACCTCGATCCACCCTCCTCCGACCGCTGCTCCCCCACCATTCCACCAACCCTACACCCTCGATTCACTCTCAGCTTCCCCTTCTCTCCCCAATCCTCCAAGCCCTTTCCCTTTCGAGACTACTCTGACAAAGAAAATTACACCCCTAACAAACCCTTATTTTTCCCTAACCCACCTCCATCTCTCCTTGATGGGTTTGAAATGCTATGCCCTCCCAAGGGGCACGACCGAGTTGTGGTCTACACTACCACGTTGAGAGGAGTGAGGAAGACTTTCGAGTCCTGCAATGCTGTCAGGGCCGCCATTGAAGGACTCGGTGTGCTTGTTTGCGAAAGAGACATATCCATGGATAAAGGGTTTAAGGATGAGCTCACAGAATTGATGACAGGGAAAGGGAATCTCCAACTGGTGCCGCCATTGCCAAGGGTATTTGTCAAAGGGAGGTACATTGGTGGAGTTGAGGAGGTGATGAAGATACTAGAAGAGGGGAATTTGGGGAAATTGTTAGAAGGGTTGCCTAGATTGAAGGCTGGCCATGTATGTGAAGGCTGTGGGGGTGGTCGATTTCTCCCCTGTTTTAGATGTAATGGGAGTCGTAAACTGGTGATGGCTGTCAAGGAAGAGGTGGAGCAGGAGCAATGTAGAAAGACGGTGGTGGTACAGTGCTCTGACTGTAATGAGAACGGATTGATGATTTGCCCTATTTGCAGCTGATCCGAATTAAACAGCTTGGTTGAGCATGGAGATGGAGATATAACTACAACATGCTTTGTTACAAAAGCCTTTTGTTTAGAGAGTAAGTTATCTATAAGAATTATATCTCTATTATATGAATGATGATTGCTCACTTTCTCTAGTTGTTTGATCCCTGTGTATATTGCTTTTGTTAAATGGTAGTAGTACACAGAAACAAGAAAAAAAATAGATATGTTCTGATTTCCTGTACTAGCATACATATGAATTTATCCAGTAAATCATGAGATGGAGAATGCATTTACATCATACTGTCATGGATAGAACAGAAAGGTTTAATAAGCTATAATTTAGAAGTATTCGCTACTTATTTCGTGATGAAAAGAACTTGCCTTGTTTTTTGGTTTGGCACATTCTAAGAACTGTAGGTGCAGTGTTGCTTTTGGAACGTATTGATGCTAGTTCAGCTAATAGTTTGAGGTTAGTTGCATCCTTTATATTTGCTTCTCGTGGGACTTTTTGTTAGGATCATGCACTGATGTAAAACAGAATTAGCCCAAACCAATTCTTCTGCAAGGAATCAAAACTCCCAAAACAATAATCTCCTAAATGATTATTCTGCAAGCCAAAGGCTTAAGGGTAAAACCCAACAATTGCAAAGCAATCCAAATTTTATTGAATAAAGTCTAATTTTCGGAATACACTTTTAGGCCTATTTTATAGTGCCCATAAAACTTGAAAAAGACTCCTAAACCTTCTAGGAATAACCCTAACCTATATGGTAACATAATAGGACTCAAAAATAGCAAAATCACTCCTAATCCTACTCTAAAAAGCCTCTTTAAATGACCTATTAAAAATAATGACGAAAATACTAAATAAAATAGAAACTAATGTAAACTAAATCCTAAACTAATTAAAATACAGATATAATTAATATGTTTGACGTTGTTAAACATTCGTGCTACATCATGCACCTACCTAAGATATTAAACATCACTCAAAGTGTCCCTAAATGAATCCCCTTTTAAAAAAGAAATGTGTCCATAAATGATAATTCACCCTTAAAATTTCCATATTTCCATTGTGTACCTGTAAAAACTAGGAGTTTATAAAGAGGTTAATAAGTGTATTTATGCATTTTTGCTACTAAAATTTCTTAGAAGTCAAATTATATGGAAACATTCATTTAGGGATGGAGGACGTACCTTAAACACATTAACCAAATTGTGGCATGGTTTAGTTTAGAAGTTGACCTTGTGATCTATAGCATAGGACAAATCGCCCTTGGGCCTGCGCTTAGATAAGATGGTCACACGTCTAAGTAGAGATCTAACACATTGGGCTTATTGCTCCGATATTCCAAAGTTATGTTGGTAATGATGGCTATTATTCACTCATCTTTTTTGTGTCCTTAGCTTTTAGTGTTGTTTAGAAAACTTCTTAATAATAAGCTGGGCAAGTGAAACTTAAATCAAAATGTGACCAGCCCGCTAGATCACTATATTGTATAGTTGTATTGGTGAAAATTGATCAGAGTACAAGTATTGTAAAAACAAAAGGCATCCAAACTCAGATTTGCTACAAGGTGAGGGAAGGGAAACCATTTTAATCACGTCTGAGGAATGGGGCCGCAGTAATGGTTTGCTTACACTATAAGCACCTTGTTGCACTAGTTTTCTCAAACTAACTTTTTGCCTGCCCTACCACCTGTTCTAACTTTTGCAAAGAGACTGATACAATATGTTGAAGTAGCCTTGAACTTTGGTTGAAGCTATAGATGTTTTTGGTGTGTATGTGTCAAGTAGAAAAAGATTTACTGCCTATAAAGAGGAGTCATCTTCGTCTCCATTTCATGTTTTTTCTCTTATTTTTCGTTAAACTAATTGACTGAGCAACTCATTAACAGTTAGTTACCATTTAATGCTGGCAACCTGGAAAGAATCTTCCTGACTTGGGCTATGGTTACTTAAGTGTCTAATCTTCTCAAGCATGAAAGCTTCTGGAGAACTTGGACTGACAAGACACCACTATGTTGCTCCCTTAATTATGTTTCTTTAGGTATTCATTTTATTAAGAAAGCTAATAATTATAGCACATGGGTAATAATTTAATTATTGAAACAGATGCAACAAGAAAGATTTAATTTGGGTGTGAAAAGATTTAATGTAGCTTACCCCTAACACTTGAGATTAGTTTTGAGTTGAGCTAGAAAATGTGCTATATTTCTTACACATTCCTTGCTAGAGCTATCAAGCTTATATTCCCCACGTTAACGGACAAGCACATAACTATTTTGGTCGGCTTTATATGCATTTTCATTAAACACAGTATCAGCTGATTCATATTTGTACTCATATTTGTGTCAACTAAAATACAAGGAATTCTTAATCTTAGTCTCTTTCTCTTCCCCTCTTATTTCAATCGATTTAAAGTCATAGAAACAAATACCCTACTCAGGGACCTAGGGGTTCCAGAATTAGTCCCATCTATCAGCCATCATTTCACTGGAAAGTGATCTCCAGGATTGATCTTTAGCCAGGTTTGATTTATTGCTGCTGCTTTTTTTAGGGATGGATCGGATTTTGGATCATGAAATAGTTTGTCGATCATAAACAATAGCCCCTCTTATGGCCTGATTCTGTCCATCCATGCCATGTTCTAATCAGATACCAGCGTTTGGTTATGAATGTTATCTTATGACAATCCCGATTCTTTTTGTTATGGAGGAATAGAACACAATTGATATTATGTTTGGAGGCACTCTGTATTCCCGAGAGTCCAAAGCAAAACAGTGTAGGAGCTCCAAGTTCCAACCTTGTTAGTATTATTTAAGTTGGTGTGGTAGGGACAAAAAGGAATTTAAGATAGTGAGAGTTGAAGATGAAATACGGAGTTCATTTTGTCAGATTTAGGGGTGAGCAGTTGCAGTCATAGTAGAAAGAAGATGGTTGTGTAATTATAATGCACAAGAAGAATAGGGTTGTGATTAATCAGCTGTGAACTAAATAATGATTAAAAAAAAAAAAAAAAAAAACCATACAAAATGAAGAACTAGTAAGTACTGTATCGTTTTCCAAAGGTAATATGACAACTAACAGCAACATTTGAAAAGGGGATTGGATATTATGAGTATTATTTTCATCTTTCAGGGGTGGGGTCTGTCGGTAAACCCACCCAACCTGTGTCGAATGGTGGATTGATTGTTTGTTAATTTCTGTTAACCCTCCTGATCAGTTAGTACTAATATTGATGATTAAGAAGAAACGAATGAATGGTGGAAAGTAGCAAGAGTTTGATGAATTTGTTGTATTGGGACGGATGGGAGTTGATTAGCTAGCTAGTGATGGATGCTCCTCTCTCTGTCTCCACCTCCCACTAAGTTTAATTAAGAAAAATAGGAGTATATATACAAGAGTAATTAAAATCTATAATGTGAATTAATTACCTAGTGAGTGCGAAGATATAGTTCTAACAGAAATGCAATCATTCCTAGACAGACGACCACCTCCCAATTCTGTTGCTATGTCATCTCTTTGCCTTTGACCCCATTGCCTAACTTACTGCATTATTTTATTACTCCATCCGTCCCAAAATACATGTAGTTTAAGGGGTTGAAATTTGTCCCAAAATGTTTCTACTTTTGCTTTTATCTAGACATCTTTGACATTGTTTGTCTGTCAAATATACCCTTATTTATGATGGTAGTTGTCATTGTAAAAATTCTAATAAAGAATAGATCACAACAAATATGGGATATATCCATGTAGGTTCAATGGGTCCAAATGTCTGACGTTTGATGGTTCTTGAAATGTAAATAATTCCCTGTAATCTTTACCTTTTCATACTTGCAGTTTGAAAATGGCTGGTTAAGATCACTATCTATTTTTAAAATACAACTATCTATATTTAAATGTTGTACTTTCATCAGAAGAAATAGATTTTTATTTCCACATCAGAAATCTCTCTTTTAGATATCTCAATCACCTTAGAAATAAGAATGAATTTATTTGCGACTACCTCTCTCATTTATTTATTTTAGAGTAGGTTTTTGAGGAAACTAGTTTCTTCATAAGTTATAAAAAGCCCATTTTTTTAATATGGTTTCACCCTTAAAATAGCGAGTTTAAGCCTTAAAAAAGTGAGTTTAGGCCTTAAAACACCAAAATAAAATAAAATAGCAAGTTTAAGCCTTAAAACAACGAGTTTAGGCCTTAAAACACCAAGAAAATAAAATAGCAAGTTTAGGTAAAACACCAAGTCCGTACATTTAAAACAAGACTTTTTATAACTTATGGATGAACTAAAAAAATTTGTTTATTTTGTTAGCTTTGATTTCTATTATTTGTGAGCATATGAAAGTTAATATAAAATGTTGGTGAATTAAACTGAAGAACCTGTAAACTTGTTTGCTTACGTATCAAATTCCATATGGAAGAGACAGCATGCTCAGAAAGTATGTTCTCCTTTTCTTTTTATTGTATCTGGATGTCATTAAAAAGGTGGTGGTGGTCGAGTTTTGATTGCTATGTACTTTATGTGGAACCCTAACCATCATCATCTTGTTGACATTACTTATTTACCAAAGGGTCCCATATCCAATTATGTTTTGTTGCATTGCATTTGCATTTGCGTACTATACTATGTAGTACGTGCGTAAACCTTAATTTTTGACATGTACTAAAGTTGAACATACGATTCAATTACACAGTAGAACTGCTTTTCCCCTTTTACTTCACATATGTTTTGGCTGATTCTGGATTGGAAAAAAAAAAAAGAGTAGCAAACAATGATGCATGCTCAGGTGAAAACATGTTAGGGTCTATATTTGTAGGGGAAACAATATACACATAATGGGCAAATATTTTATGGTTGACTATGCCATGTCACTACAGATATGAGCACCCTTTATTCACATGCAGGATCTAATATGTATGTATCAATCTTAGTGCGTATATTATTTTGACTTTAAGTAGGTAGTATATAGCTATAATTACTATGCTTGTGTTATACGGACAAATGACATAACGGGTCCGGTGAAGATGAGGAGGAGGATCTGGCAAAGCTCCATAGATCAATCTCGCTGCCATAAACGACTTGATCGGTTTTAGTGGAGTGTTGATCATCATCTAGTGAGAAAGAGCTGAAATGATGATCATCGGGCTCAGGCTCAGGCTCCTCCTGGCCATAGCACAAGTAAAGATTCTTGTCATCAATAACGTGTTGGGTGGCACCATTGAGTTGGGATGCCACCAGCCTGTCAAGATCAGCCCAATTATCCAACCTATCCTTGACTAGTACCGGTAACTCATGCATCTCATTCATAGTCATTGATTGGCCACCATTGTTACAAGCTGAGTTTTCCTGAATGGGATGATTAGGGGAGGGGGAGTCATCGAGTCTTGGGAGGTGAAAGAATCTAGTGGCTAATGGAAGCTCGTGTTGATCCGTTGTTGTATTATGATCAATAAATTGGAGGTTGTTGTTGTGGATGAAAGTTGTCATTGTTTCGTTTTCCTGCTTGCAGTTTGATCTTCCTCCCCCCATGTAGTGAAGAATTTGGTCTACAAGACCTGCATCTTTGTAGCGAGCTGATGTCTGTATCTGTGTGTGAGTCTGTAATGGCCTTGACGATGAATCCATGATAATAGATCTTTGGGGACTACTAATCTCGAGGGCCTTGTGGTAATTTTTCTTCTTGAAAACTCGGCATACTACCCATCCATCTTCTTGCGTTGACTCGTCTCCTATTAAGTTAGAGCTGGAGGCCTGCAGCAGCTTAAATACATTCTTGAATATAAGGAAGAATAGTACTCCCTACGTCCGAAGATGAATGTAGAAAAAAGTTTTGAAATTGCAACTTTTTTGGACTATGATTTATTTTGGGAGGGAGGTCATATTGTATTAATTTTTAATGAAAGTAGTACTAGCTTACAGTGGAATGTTGGGAGGAGGTTGTTGTTGTATTGTCATCTAGCCTGTATTCATGCATAATCCAATCAGATTTAAGGCCATGAGGAGCTCTTCCTTTGTAAAACACCAATGTCTTCCTCATCCCAATCCTTGTCAAGCTGCTGTATATCACCTTATCACGCCCTGTTGCCTTCCAGAAACCAGCTGCTGTGGCACGGTTTGTTCTCGTCCCTGTTGGGTATTTTTTGTCTTTGTGACTGAAAAAATACCAATCGTTTTGTGGGGTAGATCCTATCTTGCATTTCTCTGCATTGCATATATATATATATATATAGTTTTGAATTATTGTATAAAAAACATACAGGGGAAAGGGAAAGAGAAAGGGAAAGGGAAATTAATTAAAGATTTAGTTACCTTGAATATCCCATGGCTCAAGCTTATTAAGATCAACGTCTTGAATGACATCAAGATCAATCTTCTGGTAAGCGACTTTCTTTGTCAAGTAGTAATGAAGAAGTTCCTCCTCAGTTGGATGGAACCGAAAACCCGGTGGGACTTGAGATTGCCCATTCACATTAACACAAAGGTTCACGTCCTTTGGCATTTCAGATTGAAACTAGTACTGTACTGTATGTAATTAACAAAGTGATTAGGAGAAATTTAAGCTGCTAATGAGGTTGAGTTGAATTAATTGGTGCATGACATTGAAGATGGATGAGGTTGAGTTGTAGTAAACCAAACTAAGAAAGAGACTGAAGTGAAATGAAGATGTGCGTAAAAAGTGGAGGAGAGAAAGATGATTAAATAATATGGCAAGTAGATGGAAATTGGGTTTGGGTATCAATATCATGCCCATTACCTTTGGGGGTTTAAGAAAACAACCAACCACCTAAAATCACACACTCCATCACCTGTGTGCAAGTGAAGGAGGTTACGATTGTGGGTGGGTCCCTAACCGGTGATGAAGAATATGGGTGGTGGTGGTGGGGACCACTATAGCGGAAGCTATCAAAATTCACGATTATAAGCAATTTTGAAAAGAAAATTAACTTAAAATGAGGGAGTTATGACTAATTCTTTGGTTCCTGCTGCTCCAGCTATAGACTCAAGTTGTGTTTCGTAACATTAATCACTTGATACTTGATGCTCAAGAAAGTGCAGTGTAATTTGGAGGCTGTGTGCTTGGTTTGGTTTCCTCAATTGAGCCTCAAAATTTCAAACTTGCTCTTTAATGATTGAGAATCAAAATCGTTGCTTGACCAGTAAGAGTCTCACTCAACATTCAACATCTAGCGCTCAATGTTATCAAACGCACCTTACTTCCAAGTCGCCCTACAATATTAACAATCAAGAATCAAGTGCTTAATTCTATCAAACACTAATTTCGCAGAGCAGAGAGCAATTTTAGTTTCAGGGCAGGTCTAAATAAAATTGGAAAAAAAAAAAATCATAAAGCATTTTACGTCTAGGCGAAACTGGAAAAAGACTGAAGCAGTTGTATGTGCTAATATATTTATCATGCAATTTTTGATTTTTGCTGTTCATAATATGATGATTACATTTAGTAGAATTATTTTTATATTAATAACAAAAATAATGTTTACAATTTGAAGAGTGAAAAATGAGAGGAGGAATTGATCATGATGCAGAAATGGAAGATGGAGGGAGAGGGAGAGGGTGAGCGGGAGACACGCCTCCATCTTTAAATATGACATTCGACCTTAAAAATCTCAAAGAAAAGGCCATCTGAAACCACCCCTATCTTTTCCACTAATCTCTCTCTCTCTCTCTCAATTCACTACCACTAGTCAACCACCCACTAGAGAGTAGAGATAAAAAGACCTAATAATGCTTATTTCTACTCCGGATATCATTAAATAAGGCTTGATTACGTTTATTTTTAAAAGTATTCATTCAATTTACTATGTATCTTAGTTTGAAAAGTTGTTACGGTATTTTTTCTGTTTTAAAATATACTGTATATGTCGTTTTAGACTTCTTCACACGTATTAAGAAATGCAATTAGTACGTATAAAAAAAACTTATGTACCCCTAAAAGAATCCAACTAACTAGATAATTAAATGCCTAAACAAGAGATATTTCGCAATTAATAAATGAGGGTATCATTAGAAAATAAGAGCAAAAATGTCCTAAAAATAGTAAAACGTCAAATATTTTGAAACAAAATTTAAATCCTAAAACGTCATGTATTTTGAAACGGGTGGAGTATTTAAATTTTGAATTTACTTTTCCCTTGACACTAACGGGGACTAGAACTAACGAAATTGGTCACATAACGACTTACACATTTTTTGCTCCGACACGAGAATTAAGGAAGAAATATATATATATTTAAAAATATTATGAGTGAAATAGTGTTGTGTATATAAAAATAATACAGTAATAATTAAAGTTGGACATTTTAATAAATAACATTTTTCAATACATACTCAAAAAATTAATTAAGTTGTTATGGGACCAATATACACGAATAAATATGCACATTACGATTTCGAAAAAAATAAAAATAAAAAAATATGCACATTATGATTAAGCCATGCATCAATGCCTAGTTTGATTGGGGCATTGGGCTATAAAACGATTTCTACGAACTGTACTGTAGAATCAAATTAATGAGTTAATGCCATATCCGGATACTTTTAACCTGGCCATGACAATTTTCCACTATACACACCTTTGTTTCCGCATTATGACTCACTTTGACTTTCCACACCTAAGACCATGTATAATGCATTTAACCATCAAAATTATTTAACTACCCTAATACTCCTCCGTTTCATGAGAACTGAGACTAAAAAAAAAAGCACAAGAACTAAGGAATACTAATAAAATAAGGAAAATGTGTCGTAGAAAATGAAGAGAGAGAATTAGTGGGGTAAATAGTAGTGTTGGTTGAATAAAATGAGTGGTGGAGAATGGAGAGAGAGAATGAGTGGTGGGGTTGTGTGAAATATAAATATTAAAAAGTTTACCATTTTTGGCAGTCTCAATTGAGGTGAAACGGACGAAAAGGAAAATAAGTCTCAGTTCTCATGAAACGGAGGGAGTATCACTCTACCTCATCTTTTCTCTCCATCCACTTAATCATCCAACTACCCTTTCAACTAGAGCCATCAATTTGGGCTGAGCCCGTTGGGCTGGCCCGGCCCGCCATTGAAAAAAGGTGGGTTGGGCTCTACATATACTAACCCAAATACAAGTGGGCCTATTTGGGCTAGCCCATTTGGGTCACGGGCCAAACGGGTTTGGGGCGGGCCAACCCACTTTTTTTTTCTTTTTTTTTGTTTATTATTTTTTTTTTTGCTTACCGGGGTCAGGCTTTAGGGTTTTTTTTCACTCTCTCTCTTGGCCCGATATGCTGAAACGATATAGCATTATGAATTTCGTTTTGAAGTATCTAAATAAGTGCTACAAATTGAAACCCTAGATATCTAATTCACAAATTACCTCAAAATCGAGTGACGATTTCATTTACAATACCGATCAGCCTTCTTCTTAACACGGTCATCAAGAGCTTCCTCAACCGACTTAACCTTAGCCTTCGGATCGTACCCGAACTTCTTCGCCTCAACAGGAACAGCTCGTCGTACTTCCTCCGCTTCGCAGCGTCAATCATATAAATATCTTCTCCACCCACCCCTACTTCTTCTCCTCCTCCCGCCGTCGCTGGCGCAGTCTCGGTCAAAATCGGCTCACCGTCTGCCTCCACCGCACCGCGAGCGGCAGCCGCGTCGCCGGAGCAGATTTCGTCGTTGTTGTCGTTATGCTTCTTCTTCTTCTTGGTTGATTTGTTCTTCTTGTCAATTGATTTGCTGCGGGAGGCCAGAGATCCGCCTTTAAACATCAGCCGGCCCCTTTCACTCTCTCGTACGGATCCGACATATTTGGGCTCTTGGCCTGCCTGGCCCACTAACCCAAGGTGGGGTGGGTGGCATTTTCTCAGCCCGTCAAGAATTTGGGCCAGCGCCGCCCGCCCCGTTTAAGGTGGGTTGTGGTGGGTTGGGCTCAACCCGCCCCGCCAGCCCGTATTGACAGCTCTACTTTCAACTATACCCCCTATAATGGGCTAGTTTAGTTAAATTCTCAACTTCCTCCCAATTTATCATTCTATACCCCACCACTTTTATTTTATTTATAATCTTTATTTTATGATTAGAAAAATAATAATAATAATAATCATTTATAATTAAAAAAATATTCACACTTAATGTTTATACAGGAAAAGAGGGTTTTTAATTATCATTTATATTTTAAAATAAAAAAAGTTACAAGAAAAGTTGCAATATATGAGAGAAAAGAATGTCTTTTCGATGTCCAAATCAAATGAAACTTACATCAATTTATAGAGGATTTTTTTTTAGGAATTCTGGCCAAAAAAAATAAAAAATAATAATTTAATAGGTGAAAATTCCACTCAAATAATTGGGATAGAAATTAAATCCTAAAATTTGTTCAACCCACTCAAACCTTTACAAGTGTCCCAAGGGGCTCCACACCCTAAAACCTCAACCCGGTTAAACTTTTCAACCTTCCAATTCAACCCCCCACTCTCAACTCCCCATTGCATGGCCCTCAACTAATTGAGGGTTTCTCAACCCCCCCCCCCCCCTTTCAACTACTGCATTGTACATGGTTTAATGAAACATCCAAAGGTTTTTTTTGTTTTTGTTTTTTCAAGCAATGAAGCATTATAAAGTTGACAAAAACTGAGAACATCATGACCTGTCTCATAGTATAGATGGGTCATTTTTGACCCATGACTCGGATCCATGACCCACAAGCCAATATATATATATATATTACTTTTTAAAAAAAAAAATAAATTTTTATATTATTTTTTTTTGGTTTTTTTTCGTTGTCAAAAGTAATGGTTACTATAACTAAATGTAACAAACGTGTTACTTATATGTAACAGTTTGTATACATAAAAGTAATACATATATACAGAAAAGTAACAGTTTTTTTTTTTATGTTTTCTTTGTTTGCCAAAATTAATACTTATTACAACTAAAATGTAACGAACGTGTTACTTATATGTAACAGTGTTTATACATAATTATAACACATATATATATATAGAAAAGTAATAATTCAACTATTTACACTTTAGAACTTAAAACACTTGTGTTAGTAACATTGTAAAAATAAGAAAGTAACAATTTTTATAAACGAATGTTACATTTTACTTGTATAATAACATTGTAAAACAGTTATGTTTGCTTGTATAATAGTATATCTATATGTTTTCAAATAATAAGTTACAATGAGTTCAATTTATCATGATACATGTAAAAGTATTACATTATCTATAGAAATCTGTTATAATTTCATCTACTAAAGTGTTACATTTACTTATACAAATATTACATTCATGTATATATGTTGTTTATTTTCAAATGTTACTTTCTTTTAAAAAAAATAAAATCAAAATACTTAAAAATAAAAAATATTCTGGAAAAACACTATTAAATTTCAGTATAACGATAATTACATTTAGTTATTGTTAGTGTTACACGTATTTATAGTTAGTATTACAGTTGAAAGATAAGTAAAATGAGCTATTTTTTTTTTGTAAAACTAGTGCTACGTTTACTTATAAACAATGTTACTTTATAAGTAACACAGTTGTTACATTTAATTAATTGTACTAAGAATTACTTTTGGCAAATGAAAAAAAAAGTCAAAAAAAAATAAAAAAAATAAAATAAAAATTGGGCCAATGAGTCGCTGCCACGTGGCAGATTTTGAGTGGAGCATGGGTTGGGATCCTACGCTTCGCGGAGAATGTTACGCACGGGTCATGGGTCGACCCGTCTCTTCTATGAGACGGATCTAGGTGTTCTCACAAGAGACCACCTCTTATAAGTTTGTGATTAATTTGCAACCATATCAAGAAAATATATTTGACATCATCAAAATAAAAACAAAAAAATAAGTACTTCCCCTTGTCTATAATGAATGTCGTACTTAACTTGTCAATGTTTCAAAAAAATATATGTTTTACTTATTTGTGCATTATCTGATAGAGATACTACAGAATCACAATCCAATTTATCTACTTAGTTATTGTTATGTGTAACATATTCTTTCTTTATAGGGTTATGTATTTATGGTCAAGCACAATATTTGTCTTAGAATAGGATTGTACATATCTTAATCACCAAGTAATACTCATGTATATATACTCTTCATGGATGAATAATAATTTACGCTTCCAAATTATTTCTCCTCTCATATGGTATACAAGGCCTAGATCCAATATAGGTTTTTCTTTCAGCCTCTCCCTCTCTCCTTGCTCAAACACACCCTTCAAGAACTCTAGGGAAGTCTCCGCCGTTCCTGCCCTCTTTTTCTCCTTAAATCAACCGAGCCAACAAGGCCTCTCATTGTTCTCTCTCTCTCTCTCTCTCTCTCTCTCTCTCTCTCTCTCTCTCATCCGGATGTTGGTCCCAGAGGGCAACAAGGGTATAGAACCGCTAGAGGGGGGTGAATAGCGGTCTGAAACTTTTTCGAAAATACCCTTAAAATCAACCGAGTACTTATCAGTTTGGCCAACTGCGGTTCAAAGCACAAGAACCGAACTGATAAAATGCACAGCGGAGTTTGCGGTTTGGCCAAATATGTTAGTTAAACAGTTGGGAGGTTTGACTCGGGTTGAGAAAACACTATGATGCAACAGAATAGTTAAACTTAAAGTTTAAAGGAAAACACAATTCATCTTTCAAGTCATTTCGTATATGGAAACAAGTTCAAGACCACAAACAATAAAGAAAATCAAGACAGAGAATAAAGATCAAACACACAAATTGAAGAGGTTCGTTCTTAAATGAACTACGTCCTCTACCTAGATGGTTAGTCTAGGATTTTCTAATAGCTATGAGACTTGTATTAATTTAGAGGAGGTTTTACAAGATGAATCTAAACTCTAAACAATAAGTCTAACCTAAGCTATAATAACAACGGTGTTTTCGAAGTATATAAATCTATGTGATCATATAAATCGGGTGTGTGTGTGAAAAGAAATCAAATGCTCTAAGTATCTAAATGATGGTTGAGCAAATGGAATTCTTTCGGTGTAAAGGCTAAGTATGAACGGTTGATAGGCTTGAAGCTTTGATGAAGAACTGGGTTTGCAATGGAGATGGCTTGAAGATATGAATATCTGGGTTTAAATCTTCAAAGCAAACTTGAATACTTGGGAATGAATCTCTTGAAGCTCAGCAATCTTCATTGTTGAATAATGGAGGCTATTTATAGGCAGAGCACCATTGTGACCGTTGGGTAAAGATTTGAATCAAATCTGAAGGGTACAGTGCTGTCGAAATCCCATTGGTGAGCTGTCATTTCGTCCTTGGTTTTGTCTTGTAGTTCTAGGTAGTTGTTGCACCACTACCTGACATTTGTCCTTTGTTGCAGAAAGGACTAACGGTAAACACTTCAAACTGATAGACAAACCAACATTCCTTGCAGAAACTCCAAGTTAACTTAGAGTTATTTTGACATGACATAACAACATCCTTTTACGGTAAAAAGGGAATGTTTGTCTAAGGATAAATGACATATCTTTATTTGTTCAATAAATGCTCTGCGGTTTCACCAAGCATAGGGGCGGTTTGAAGAATGATCTGATGGGCGGTTTCATCAAACATGCAAACTGCAGTTTAATAAAAACTGAAGGGCTCCATGTTGGCGGTCTCAAGATGACGGCTTGAAGCACTAAAACCGCTAAAGATACAAACCGAACTATACTCAGCCTAGACAATCAAAAATCTAGAAATGGACTTATCTAAAAATTGAAGTAGAACTTCATTACATGTGGTCCTAAGGTCCATAAAAAGACACGTGGCATGGATCAATCAAATTACGGTGGGTGTACTAACAATGAATCCTAACAATCTCCCCCTATTTGATTGATGCCATTACCACACTATGATAATAGCAAAACATTGTACTTGGTAAGAACATGTCAGAAATAAATTTCATGAAATTGCATGTCCCAAGTCAATGCACACACTATGCTAGATCATAGATTTCTAATCTATCAAAAACAAAGGAAATGAAGAAAAGATAGAAAATAAATACATTCAGATGCATATAAGATGATATGATTTTGAGGATCAGAAATGCATGTTTAAACTGAATGTTTAAAACATAATGCTCTTAAAAGTATTTTCATGATGAATGAGGTGCATGAGGTTTTAAGAAATACAAGCATTGTTTCACAAACAAGCAGTTTGAATAAACAAAGTTTTGGAAACAGAATGCTATGCAGTCATTCTCATTATAATTCAATCATAAATGATAGTAACTTACAATGTATGAATTACAAGAGACATCAAAAAGAAAGACTACGAAATGAAATCTAGTCTACTTCATCTGCAACAAAACCCCTTGCAGCAGCAGCAGCATCTGCGGTTTAGTTCTGAACGGTTTGAGCGTCTTGAGCAGCTTGTTCTTCTGCAACTTGAGCTTCAACAGCAGGGGCGGTTTGATCAACATTTCTAGAACCGGATCCACGGGAGGTTTCAAAAACAAAGTCAGCTGCACGAAGCCGAACTTCAGTCGGTTCACCAATCTTTAATTCAATTGCAGCGGCTTGCTTGACAGGTTTTCCGGTTCTATGCAGGATAAGTTATGAAGAATAAAGTGCATGCTGGGCCAGAATGTCAAGTTTGTCAACAACAAATTGAAGTGATGCATCAACGGCTTGAAACTTTAAGTTGCAAAGATCATTGTTGGTTCTGACAAGATATTGAATAGCCAGTTGATTTTCCAAAATTAAGTTCAGCCTCTCATCTAGCTGTTGTTGTCTTGACCTATCATCAAATCTCTCATTCACTCTTCCCCCTTAATGGCATCAAGATCAGATTGTAAAGTGAGGAATGAGTGTCAACCTAGAATGGCGGTTTCTGATGAACTTGAATATTCCTAACCGCATCTATTAAATCAGCGGTTGTAGCATGAAGGGGTAGAATTGGATAGGAAGGAATTGAAAACGGCGGTTCATCAGAAGGAGTGTAGTCAGGAATGTGCTCATCACTAGAAGTATCATCATCAGAAATTGGATGGCATCATCAGACTGATGGATGAAGAAGGCATTTTGGCTTTACCTTTCAAGAGAATGTGGCCTCTTCTAAAGTTTGACCCATAGAAACCCTAATGGCGGTTTCAAGTTCTATGGGATCAAAAGGAAGGAAAAAATAATAAGGAATAATTTCGGTTTGAGGAGGAGAAAGAGTAGGAGGAGGAGAAGGAAAATAGCAACATATCTCATATATTCATCATAGAGAAAGATGGAAGGGGAAGGCACAAGGAATAATCTATAGAGATTGGGAATGCAGAGACAATTAAAGAATAGAAAGAATTGGGAGGCTAGAGTGGGATCCATGAGTACCTGATAGGCAATCTCTCCCATCAATTGTTCTGCAACTGAAAGAATTATCTTCTCAACTGCGGCTTCCATCTCATCCTTGGGAAAAATAGCATAAGGATTAGGGCGGCCAGCCTTCAAGAATCTATCTTCGGCTTTGGCGGCGGCACGAGCATGGGCTCCAGCCCTTCTTTCCCTAGAGGTTTCAGTCTTGAACCGCTTCAAGTAGGAAGCAGTCAGCAGCACTTTTCCTTTTCCTAGTCTTCGGTTTAATGAGTGAAACCGATGGCGGAGCAGATGGAGAAACTGAAGACTGAGCCATCGGTTGGACCGACGTAGAAACTGAAGGTTGAGCAGATGAAAGAATGGTGATGGTTGAACCGCTGCAGCATATGGTAAGTCTGGAGATGTAGATGGAGATGTTCTGGTGAATCAAAATCCAGCTTTCTTTTAAGTGAAGGAGGAGAGACCTCAACCGACATTGGGTCAATACCTGCCTTTCTCATCTCAGCTCTTTCTCTTAGCTCTTTTGCAAATGCACCTTCAAGTGGTGAATGATCCCTTTTGTAGTCAGCCTCACTAAAGTCTACAGCTCCTGGTGGCCTTGACTGCCAATGTTCCACATAATCACTTTTCTCACCAACTTTCTCTTTCTTTGGCGGTGAACCTCAAGAACTTCATCATCTTGCTCAGGTTCACCAAGTGCCTCAGACATATCAGTCTGCTCAGGCAATGCTGCAGCCTCAACTCATCGGTTTGCTCAGGCTGAACCGCAATGGTAGACACATCGGTTTGATCAACAAGAACCGTAGCCTCGACATTTCAGTCTGCTCAGGCTCGGTTTGAGAGGAGGGTTTTGAGGTTGGGAAGGCTTGAAAATTTCAGCCAACTGTTCTTCAGAGAATTGAACAGAGGGCGGTTTAGAAGTTGAAGGTTTAGGAGGAGAGGAGATAGGAAGGAAAAGATGAGGTGACGGGATGAGTTCAGGAATGGATTTAGCTTTGGCCAGCTTTGAGAGAACTGGCATCCATGGCAAAGTTGATGGATTTGCCACATTGATGTACTGGAGAGAGAGGTTTAATTTGCGGTTTGGGAATTGAGGGTTTAGAAGTGATAGGTTTGGAAAGGTAGGAGATAGTCTAATGGGGGGAAAAGAGGTTGAAGAAGATGAAGGTTTTGATGACGGTTTGGATAAGGTTTAGGAGGCGGTTTGGATAAGTCTGATTTTGTAATAACAGAAGGGATTTGAGCAGTCCCCTTCTCTTCCTTGGAGCAGCGGTTTCCTTGGGACGAGCCGCAGGAATAGACCGAACTGCAGGCTCCCCCTCAACCGCAGACTCCCCCTCAGCCTCGTACCGCGGTCTGAGCTAACTGACTTAACCCCAGTCAGTTTAAAGTAGCAGTTTGGACCTTCATTCTTTATCATCGTAGCATGGGCCTGATCAGCAATGGCACCAGCATACGGTTTCCCAGATTTGTTGAGCGAGCCTCAGGAAATGGTCCACGTTCGGCTTCAGGAAGAGGGTCCTCATTCCAAACTGTTTGAGCATACCGCCATCCAAATGCGGTTCTGAAGCGTCAAGTTTTGATAATCCAAAGATAGATTTTTCAATTGGATCCAACCAATAGTCCTTGTTTTCAGCAGAGAACTTGAAAATGTCAGTATCTTGATGCAGAAACTTAGTCAGCAACCTGCAATGAGTTCTGACCTTGGATTTTCCAGCGGCTTTAGCAGCATGGAGGCGGTTTAGGAGCATTTATGATCTCCTTCATCACAACCTTGGGCCAGTGCAGACTTCTTTCCCTTTAAGATGGCCACACAGTAAGCATACTGTTCACTTGTAAAGTTGTTGTGGTTCCACTTGCACATGACTCCAGAATACACCAATTCACATAGATGAGCCATCCTCTCCAAAGTCCTTTTTGGAGGAATTCTTGGTGGAGAAAGAATTAACTCCAATCAACTCCATTGTAGTATTGCTTAGAAGTTCCGGGTTTTATCCCATAACTCCAGAGTTCTCAAGACCAGCTAGAACTGGATCTTGGAAGCGGTAGGATCACTTCTTTGCCACAGACGGTGGACTTGATAGCATCTTCAAATTTCATTT
>JAOWBW010002300.1:0-45942 GCA_026119855.1 Campanula takesimana
ATCCACTAATCTATGTTTGCATGAACTTTGATCACAAAGTTCCTAGCTATGGCAATCCCTAGATCTAGAATCACTGATCTCTCTCTCCATGTCAATTGAATCAAGCACATAAAAGACTAGTTATGACTAGTATTTATAGGCTAGAGACCTAAACCAGAAGAAGACAGAAGGAGTCCTAAATCAAATCCTAAAAGGTTTAATTACTTTCCTTTTTCTTCTCAAATTTGACTTCTTTTTCAAAGTCATACTCTAACAATCTCCACCTTGACTTTGAATCTCCCTAATAATTCAGATGCACGAGCTTCCGACATAGACTCCACCTTGAGCCACATCCTCGTACCAGATTTTTTCAACCTTTGCCTCAGTCTGTCTTTCGTCAAAGACACTAGATTTGTCCTCCGGACAACCAGATTTTCCGCGCGCGCGATGCATCATGTATCAACTTCACACTCAGAATTTGCCTCACCACCCAGGCAAACACCTTGTCCTCTGGACAATCAGATTCTCTGCATGCAATGTATCCTACGGACACCCAGAATCACCCCAACGGGCAATTAACAGTCATTCAGACGTGGCCCATCCAGTCGACATTGGATCTTGCCAACCATGATTGACACAATTGGTATGTGTTGATCTTCTAGCCGTGGCTTGCCCAGTTCACTCCGGCCTAGAGTAAAACGATGCTCCACCTGCTCGCCAACACCCTCACCAATCTCAGAACCTTGGAGGATAAACAAGGAATCTTTTCTTCCGCCCTTCAGAATCACATCCGAACCTTTGTAGACATCCAGAACTCCACCTTCACCTTTGAAACTGTATCCCTTCTTGTCCTACCGACTAAGTGATACCAGATTCTTTGCTACTTGTGGAACGTGTCTTACCTTATTCAATGTGAGAAATTTATCACCAGAAGTTCTCACCCTTACGGAGCCCATGCCAACTACCTCGCAGATAGATCCATTAGCCATATATAATACGGTCTCCATCCTTCTGCTTGTACGTTGTAAACTGCTCCTTGCACGAACACATGCGATAAAAAACTCCCGAATCTAGAACCCATGCAACTTCCTTGCATGCTTCTTCTTCTCTCGGTCACCAGGGCATAGTCACCATCCTCATTCAGATTGTCACTGCTCGCCATTGCTGCAGCCGACTCAGAATTCTTCAGACGCGGAGTCAGATGTACAACTCTGAAATCTAACCAGATTATTGCCTCGGGCAACACAGATTTTGTATCTACTTCTAGATCACTAGAATAGACTACAACAGATGTTAGATCTTCAGATTATACCAGACAGCTAACTTCTGATCACATAACCCTAGCTTCAAATCTCCGTCTTCAGATGTAGATACTAGACACTGAAACGTTCTAGATGCGTTCTTGGATCACCACCGAACACCAGACGAACTTTCAGATTCGGATCTACCAGATTTGCTATTTCTAGCACAGATTTCTGCACGGACACTGCACGCGGACTGCACGAAAAAAACTGCACGCGATCTGCACCAAACTGCACGCGACCCGCATTAAGGCTGCACGCGAACAACACGTTTTTCTGCACGCGATCTGCACTTTTTCTGCCCTGCGATCTGCACGCCCAATGCATAATCTTCTATCAGATAATAAACCTGTTCTTCCCGTAAGACTTGTTGATTTTCTTGTCCATCCCGGAATCCATCTCTTTCTACCGCAGCGGAATGCCCGGATCTTTCTCACCTAACCCGGCTCTGGTGCCAATAAGAGAAATCGCAACAAGAAACTCCAAACGCATACAATCGAAGACAAAACACCAGCAGCTTCTGTCCGGATACAATTGCGGATGCTACGGACATCAAAATCCAATCTCCACCGTTCAGATCGAAGATCTATGAGTCCCGAAGCTACTCACCAAAAATCAGCACGATCCAACGGTGAACGAATGCGCTACGCCTTTTTCTTCACCGCTGCGCTGGATAAAAACGGACCAGAAACTGCTACCTTATTTTTCTTCGATCTTGGATCTCTTCCGTCGATGCTAATTCTCCTTTTCAACCAGGCTCTGATACCACTTGTTAGTAAATCAGACCCAAGAGATAGCAAATAACAATGAACTCAAATCAACACAGAATATACGTGGTTCACCAATCTCTAATGGCTACCTCCACGGGCAAAGAGAAACAGATATTATTATGGCGGAGAAACAATTACATGAGGATAATCACACTAATCTATGTTTGCATGAACTTTGATCACAAAGTTCCTAGCTATGCAAATCCCTAGATCTAGAATCACTGATCTCTCTCTCCATGTCAATTGAATCAAGCACAGAAAAATACTAGTTTATGACTAGTATTTATAGGCTAGAGACCTAAACCAGAAGACAGAAGGAGTCCTAAATCAAATCCTAAAAGGATTTAATTACTTTCCTTTTTCTTCTCAAATTTGACTTCTTTTTCAAAGTCATACTCTAACAGATATAATTGAATTGCCCAAATTCAATGTATCTATAAAATAGGTCTATTCGTATAAAGACAATATACCTCTTGGAACATTATAAATAGACCCTCCTTGTTTGTCATTTATCATCTCATTCACATTTTAGAAACATAGTTCAATGGAATTATGTGAAGCATTCATAGAATTCATGTGAATTCTCAAAACATCTATTAGAAAATAGATCATCTTGTTGCATAAGTCTTTTTCAAAGTCTGGAAGTGTCAAACAAAGTATTGTTCGCCAAATTTTTGATTGAAGTGCTTCTATAAAAAATAATAAGTCGATTTATTTTGAGAGATGATTGCCACAAAACCGTTAGCACCGGTGCGGGGTAACATCTTATTGCGAAATTGTGTTCAACACAAGACTCGACTTCCTTTATTCGTCCGGTTTGATTTAATTTCCATTTCTTGCCCCGTTAATTATATTTGGTTCATTTATTTTATTTGTCATTCCATTAGTTTCAAGAAAGCCATTTATTATTGTTAATTTCCTTAACAAAGTTTTTTAATTATCAACTTGAAAGTGAAGTAAGTGACTATAGAATATACAAAAAAAAAAAAAATATGAAAAACTCTTACCATTGTGGATGGTCTAATCAGAATTGACCACACTCAGAAGCCATTAACGGGCAAGGAGGTCAATTGACCCTCTTGTACTTTTAGAAAATACTATTCTGACCCTTTTTTGTTTCTAAAATATATATGTATGCAATTTGACACCTTGGACTTTGGCAAAAAAAAAAAATCAAATTATATATAAGAGTTTGAGGAAATGAAGGATTGTGAAATGAAACATGATGAAATTATAAGGATCTGAGTGAAGGAAAAGCAAGAAAAAAAAAATAATGGAGAAAACATGGTGAAAGGTGAAAGTTTGTTCAAGGCAGTGGCGGAGCCAGGAAATTTTTGTAAAGGGGGCAAAAATAGCTTTCCTAAGTAAAAGGGGCAAAATGAAATTTTAGTGCATTTCTTTCTTCCTACAAGGGGGGCAAGTTTCAATTTTTACACTAATACCCCCAAATTGTATTAAAAAAAATACACTAGTAAAATAGTTATTTTCTATACTAAAGGGGGCCAATTGCCCCCCATATGGTGTATGTAGCTCCGCCCATGGTTCAAGGTGGAGGAGAGGTTCAGAGAGAAAGTGAAGTGCGAAAAACAAGACAGTTCCAATTGCAGTGATCTTACAATTTCACTCAAAGGAAGAGGTAAACTCAGGGGAATCAACATTGGGAAGCAATACTATTTAACTGTGATTACGATCTATTGCGATCCAATTAGCAAGGAATACACAAATAAGAAAATAATGGATGAATCCCTATTTTTCTTTCTCTTGCTCTGCTCCATTCCTCTCACTTGAACCACATGATGAATGTGTTTAACCAACTACATATATAATCAATGTATTCGATAGTGCGGAAAATATCTGAGGAGAAGACTAGCAAAAGGGAAAAAAGAGGCCACCAAAAGAAAATGATTCTGCAGAGCTATAGGATAGTCCGTGCAGGCAAGTAAAACCAACAAATATTTATTTGCAAAGAGCATGAAAACCAGGGAGTACCATTTGAGGGCCAAGAGCCGCTAATCCTTTAATGGCGCCATAATGTTGAGTCAATGCTCGTTTTGGATCCAGAAAAGCATGAATTAAAGTTTTAGTCAAACGGGTTTGGAGACTACTATAATCATGCCCAAACCTGCAAAAGATGAATTAATTTCAAGATAATATAATATCGGACAAACAACAAACTCTAAAATGGATTTAGGCAGGATGTCGAAGAACCCTCCCACAACAAGAGAGGATGTTTAATTATACTCGGTAACGGAGATGATCATATCTCTCATAGGTGCCCAAAACATAATACTAACAAAACTTACCTTTTACATACAGAGGCAACCAAATTAGCTGCGAAGTCCCTAAGTTCCCAGTGGTTATCTGCGATCCGATTCCCTAATCTTTTTGCAACGATACATGTTACAACTGGTGGCATCAATTGGTGTAGCTGAAAAAAAATCATGACATTGACTTTCAGTAGACCAATTGCAGCACCAGATTCTTTGAAACTTGTACATGTGATACTTGAATTATAAAAAAAAACTCGCAATAAAGTATGATTAGACGAGAATTGCACCATATACTTTTACGTGTAATTAACAGACTTCAACAAATGCACTGAAGTAAAATCCATAAAGCTCAGATAAGACTTACATAAGGTTCTATGTGTATATGTGGATTCTGCAAAAGACTCCAAACAACGCGCATTAAAGCAAAAAGCAGTGTAAAATCACTTAAACCACGAGAGACCTGGGGGAAAAGAAAAAACTGTAGATGAGCCAGCACAGATCAACTTTTCATATAGATATTTCTCAAACTATCAGCACCAGCCTACCTCATCCTCAATGAAGCACGTAAAATAAGGAATTAAAGGATGTAGTCCGGAGTCTGTTGCCAAACTCACTAATGCTTCCTTGAAAAGGCTTGAATCCGACCTACCTAATGCGAGCTCGGTGATTTTGTTGAAGTACAACTGAAACAGAAGCGGTGAGGTGAATCAATAATTTCAGAATGAATTGCAACTTATAAGTTTCATAAAACAGAATATCCATATCATGTACCTGAAGTTCCCTGGACAATACGTGTTTAACCGTAATCTAATATCAACTGGCAAGTCATCAACTTTTTTCTCAGGCTTTTTAGTCTCCGGTGGAGGAGCAATTACTGCAGATGAAGCATAAGCAGTTCATAAGTCAACTCTTCAGTGTGGCAGAACGTAAATATATTAAATTAGCTCCTAAGAATTTGATTTTATAAATAGTCCAAAAAAAGTCACTAATAGTGAGGTTGATATCACAGTGTATAACTTTAATTTCTGGAATAATTGCAGCTAGCATTTTCAATGTTTAAAGGATTAAAACTATTGTATGGTGAGATTTTGAGATGAAAGAGAAAAGGTATGGCCTTTCTGAGCTTGTGGTATGGAGAATATAAATTTGGAGAATGACGCTGTAAAGGATTTTTAAATACGTCCAACAACTTCAAGAATAGTTTGTTTAAGCAACAGCGTTAGGTTTTCCTATATGTCTTGATACTCTGGAGTTCTAACTGAAGTTAACGTTGTGGAGTTGAAACTGTAAGATAATGATTATTTATGCCTGGCAAACAAGAATGGTCTTCCAAAATTAGACTCAGACCTTCCACGGGAACATTTTCTGGAATGGCAGGCTGAACACCTTCAATAGCCAACCAATGACAAACGACTGAAGTGTCCAGTGGTGCTTTAGGTAGAGGAGCTTCAATCACCTAAATGTGACGAGAAATATGGAAATACAAAAGAAATTAGCAAGGTACACCAACGTATCCAAGATAATTGACACAGTTGGACTATTCTTACATCTTTAAAATCCAAATCTTTGTCCTCGATGTAGAATAAATCTCCATGTCCAAGAGCCCTTTTGAACCACAAAGGATCGCCCGATGCAAATCCATAAATTGGCTGAAGTGATATCATCACCAAGTAAGATTATTGAAAGTTGTTTTCTATACTACAAACAAGTACTTTTCTTAGAGACTTGCATCAATTAATCACTCGCCGGGTGCATGCATTCATTGAGTTAATAAGCAAACAAAACGATTATAAATATTAAACTGTCATAAAAGATGATTTATTTATAGAGGAGGAAACTTTTACCCGAACATCCTAAGAAGGAGCAATGGACTATTTTTAAGGGACGGAGAGATATGATAGTACATGAAATGCCTAACGAATAAAAACATTTGATTATGCAGCGGAATCTTACTTCGACGTTTCTCAAGTTGAGTGAACTATCTACATCGTCTGTAGTCAAGATTGTCCTCTTGGAGTGGTGCATGCATTTGATTGCCTCCTGTGATGTCCAAATGAGAGATTTATGTCAAAAACGAAACTATGAAACATTGATACTCCAAAATGGCCGCCCTACCAGTACCGGATATGAGTCGGATATGATACTCGTGGATACTTCTGCATACATGTGGGATACCTTTATACGTACCCTGATACAACAACAACAACATTACCCCAGTGCCGCAAAGGGGGGGTCGGATGTACGCAGCCTTGCCCTGTATTAAAGCACAGAGAGGTTGTTTCCAGATGACCCATGATGAAAATTGCGTCGAAAATTGCATGGACTGACTGCTGCTTCATCACAAAGAAGCGCAGACAGTTTAGTGACCCATTTTGCTTTATTCCATCATATTCCCAAGCCAAAAAATAGTGAGTCTTTGGCTCCATCGGAAATGATGGAAAGTATACATACCCTGATAATAATATTTAAATTTTCAACTCGGATACCCCTCACATACATTTGCAATACACCTTGGATATCTCGAGTAGGATTAAACTCTAGTTCTACTACGAAAGGGGGTTTCATAAAATAGAAGAATTATAAAAGTGTATAAGAAACTAAAAAAGAAGTTGATGTAAAAGAAGTTTTGCTAATGAAAAGGTTTAAGGTATGTCCATTCCATTATTCTAACTAATGTACTCATGATCTACATAACATTTAGTAAAACTATATAGAGACTATATATATAGCCGTATCTTAGTTGTTTAGATTTTGATGCATCACTGTATAGGTACTCACACCCGCATCTCATATTTGTACCTGTGCTTCAACTGCGAACTATCTAGCTTTCCCCAAAAAATACTTTAGAATGTTCTTTCTTATGATTATTCTTAGACAATTCAGAATTCATGACTAAACTATCAACAGAAGACGGAATGCCATAATGCCATATCAATTTTACCATACATATATATTGTTGGCTTTCTCTTCTAACTAATTAAATAAATTCAACTGTCAATAACAATTAATCATGCTTTTACAGTCTCTCTATAGACTTGTCTTGTTTGCAACATATTTTCAAACTTAACAGGCCGCAAACAAGTTAATAGATATGTGTCCCCTCTACTCAAGACCTAAGCTAACTATCAGTCAAACCATTGGCAACTAGGAGGGAACAGTGTACTTCTCCAACACGCATCATTACAGCAAGTTGCTTTGGGGATAATTAGGAATGTAATGCAAGCTTAATAGAAACTACTACAGAAAAACAGGATGGAGGGAGAAATTCAACAAATGTGTCTCAGCACTTATCTAGAACATTCAATAATTTAGAAAATGTTTCTCAGCACTTTCCATCAACAACATTATGCAATAACTGGTTGTGATAACCTGCTGAGTAAACATAAAAATATCAAAGAATTGAACAAAAGGCTGTGATTTTGATATAATACTGCCTTACTAGAACCTTCACATATAACTTACAGTTTCAAATGCTAAGTAACTCATGGCAGCTTGAAATAGAAACTACCCACTGGGCAAGCAGGTTTATTCAGGGAAATTGCTCAATAAGTTGAGTTACCTGCATTATCTCACGCATTCGGTATTCCACATCAGGAGCCAGAGCAAGGGCAGCATCCGGAGACAAGTTGTTGATCCCAATGCTTTGTGCTATGACTTCAACTGTCTCCTTCGGCACAATACTCATTTCTTTTTCCTAAAAGTATATCATCGACAGAGCGCATTAAATGTCTATGGGCTTTGTAAGATAAGTCAAGATTCAATCTCAGGAATATTAAACAAATTGATGCATCTAAAGGCTCTCTGCTATCATTGTAACAGAATAGAGCAAACAATATTGTACAAATGACTAGTCTTGTTGTGCAAATGAATGCAATGCAACCCTTCAAGCACACCTTACAAACTATCATAGATATATTTTCACATGTTCATTTGTTATGCAGTTTCAACCTTGATCCAGTGATCCTCCCGGTAATTTTCCCTTACATGAGCATAAGCTATTATGGTGCAGAAAAGAGAACGATTTCTTTAAAAATGAAGTGTAGGATGCCAAATTTGATATGAAGCCTTTAGTGCTGCCGTCCACCACTCTAAACACAAAAACATATTTCTGTGTATTCTTAAAATAAGCTAGTCATTTTGCATCCATTTACAAACTAGTCTTGTTGTGCAAATGAATGCAATGCAACCCTTCAAGCACACCTTACAAACTATCATAGATATATTTTCACATGTTCATTTGTTATGCTGTTTCAACCTTGATCCAGTGATCCTCCCGGTAATTTTCCCTTACATGAGCATAAGCTATTATGGTGCAGAAAAGAGAACGATTTCTTTAAAAATGAAGTGTAGGATGCCAAATTTGATATGAAGCCTTTAGTGCTGCCGTCCACCACTCTAAACACAAAAACATATTTCTGTGTATTCTTAAAATAAGCTAGTCATTTTGCATCCATTTACAGCACAGAACACACTACGGTTAACCTCTATAATACCTCAAGTTCAATAACTGTTCAAGACCAATGGCGGAGCCAAAAAATCTTAAACGGGGGCAAGATCATTTCAAATATGATAAGTTATACTTGTTGGGTTTCGAGCGATCATGCGCAGCGGAATAATTAACATGAAGAAACCATAAGCCTAGATCCCTTTAGAACAATAATTTATAATATAAGATGGAATAGGAACTAACCCTCGTAGATCAAAGATGAAATCTCGGACTTAGATGCTAAGAGAAGCACCCTCTATTGGTGATCCACACTTCGAACGGACTCAGGAACACCTTCTTGATTTGATTGCTAGGTCCTTAGGCTTGAAAAACTTGAAGAACAATTCTTCTTGAATTAATCATACTTCTCTCTCTATATGTGTGTGTTTCTCTTTCTCTAAGAAAGAATTATGATTTCCAAAATCAATGCATTGGTTTCTCAAACCCGGCCGCACACTTATATAGGAGGGAGTAACCTAATTCCTTTAGGTTTGAGGTCATTGTTTCCAAAAAGGAAAACCTACCGAAAACCAGAGTCTGCCGGCAAAAGAGTCCGTACGGGCTCTTTTGGCGCTTCCCAGTTTTCCGGCAAAAAAGTCCGTACAGACTCTTTCGACGCCTCTTCGTTTTCCTTTGTTTTTTGTGCCAAATTAAGATCCGTTCTTCGTGTGTGACCCAATAAGATTATACTAAGTTGGCAACGAGTCTGAACTAATCAAACTCGTAAGTCATAAGCGGACTCTAGCAAGCCATTATGACTACCCAAATAGTATCACTTTGAAAGCCCAAAGTTTCCTAAATAGAACATATCACAATCTCTTTGTCACACGATATCTTATTGGACATAAGTCATGGTCCAAGTCAACTTATGTTGTCTAATGCTTTCTCGATCTTGAGTAGATTGATATGAGCAAATGACATTGATCTAATCAATTCATTTGAGCATGGTCACGCATTTCATCAATCTAGTTCATCGAGTGGCCCAAACAGATATCTCTCTTGAGAGAGGGACAAATCTCATCTTGACTTATCACTCTTCCCTACAAAAATCCGATTATGCCTATCATAAGCTTTATAACTACCTGGTTAAAGGTAGCGTATGACTACATCAAACATAACGTTCATCATGTGGAAGACCATGATAATCTCAAGTCAAAGGATTCAACTGGTATGACTATCATGAGATTTAATTATGACATTCGACCATGATATAAATCTCATAACGTGTCTATCCAGTACCTTGTTCTCCAACAAGTACCCATTAGTTTAATCCGCATCCCATGCACCATAATCATCATATGATTATCCATTAAACTCATGCTAGCTCTTCATAAGTGCTAGGGATAATGATTATTACTACCTCCGTCCCAGAGTAAGAGTCCTATTTTTTTTTTGTTGGCACAAAGGTATTTTGAGCAATAATTTTAGGTTATTTCAATTATGTTAATGAACATCTAGATATTGATATTGATATTGGTAGTACATATAATGGAGTATCAATAACAAGTTTAAAATCTCCATTAGGATAATTGGATCAACATAAAATTATTGCTCAAAATACTTTCGTGCTAACAGCGAAAAAAATAGGACTCTTACTCCGGGACGGATGGTGTATAATAAACATGCAAAAGATATAATAATCAATCTTGTTATCTCTATAACAATGAAGATATGATGTAACATAAAGGTCTTTCTCAAGGGCCTAGGGCATAATCTCCAACAATACTACCTCCGTCCTAGAGTATATGTCCACCTTTCCTTTTAGTCTGTCCCAGAGTATATGTCCATTTCCAAAAATGGCAAAGAATCTTTACTATTTCTCCCAATCATTCTCTCTCCTACTTTACTTCTATACTCACAACACCAATCAACTTACTATTCCCTACCCCACCTTCTCTCTCCTACCTCACTTCTCATACTCACAACACTTACATCACTTCCACCATTTCTTAATCTCCATGCAAACGGAAGGGTGGGCATATACTCCAGGACGGATGTAGTAATATAATACGTTAATTTAGTTTAAAGGGGGTAAAATTATAAAATAATGCTATGTTTTCATTGTGCAAAGGGGGGCAACATTCTATTTTTGCATGTACAAAGCAATTTTAAAAAATTTAACACTACTAAAATTGGTCTATTTAGCAAAGTGAATGGGGGCAATTGCCCCCTTAAGCCTTAGGGTGGCTACACCCCTGTTCAAGACCGTAGTAAAATACATACCCGCTCCATTCCAATCCAACAGTCTGCATCTAAGACGTCATTTTTTAAGATATACCACATCAATTTTCCATGTAGTCACTACCAATTCTTTTTATTATTTTCTTGGCAGAACCTAGCTCTTTTTATTTTAGTGCAAAAACCTAGCTCCTTCTACTTATGTTTTTTGGTGTCCCAAAGTACCTTAGGCCTTTGCCCGACCTCGAAGGACCATCGGACACCAAACCGGGGACCTCTCCCATGATATGTCTATTTCATATGTGATGGTTAATGTTCAAAAGCATAGGAACTGCATAGCTTGTGTTTTTCATAATATTCTTTAAGAAAAACATGCAGAAGCGAAGTAAGAATCTTTGAGAGAGAATCATATTTGGTAACTCAGAGACACCAATGGCGTGGGATTACCTTCCAATCATAGTTGTTAAAGGCGTCCGCCCGCCTCGCCATATTGGCGCCTTAGAGGGTTGGCCGCCTTTCGCCTTTGTGAAATTAGGCGGTCGGTCGACGACCTTATTGGACAACGTCATATGCTGTTTGAATAGAAGCGAAAGCAAGAAATGTGGTACGCGCAAATTGGATTTGTCGTGTGTTTTTTTTTAAGGAAACCTCGTCAATTTAGGTAAGTGAGGTGCCCCTTTGTAAAATCTAGCCCTTATTTCCAAACGATAAGAAGCAAGAAGTCAATAATACTTGCCGCAATCTTCGCAGCTACGACAAGAATCCTCCAACGACGACGACACTCTTCAATGAACTCGACTACACAAACTCTAAACTCTCTGCGTCGATTTCATATTTTTCTGTATTTCCTTCTTTATTCCCAGTTCTTTCGTTTAATTTATAATCGCTCTCTTTTTTCTACTTAATTCCAGTTTTCTGTCTTTTTCTATTTTGCTCCCTCCCCGTGCTTAATTTTTTTCTTTTTCTTTAATCTAGATTCCAAGTATCTTTTTTAATTTTGTTTTCTTTTAAACATCAATATCCTATAATTCTCACTTTTGAGGTCGAAATTATGCTAGGATACCATAATAAGTAGAAATATAATATTTAATAATTTTTTGTTTTAATTTTCCGCCTTGCTCGCCTTTTTGCCGCCTTTCGCCCGCCTCGCCTTTCGCCCTTTTCCAGGTACGTATCGCCCGCCTCCCGCTTTTCGCCTTTAACAACTATGCTTCCAATCAAAAGTTCAATCGTTTGAAAGTTCAGCAAATCAAATGAAAGGATGATACTTATTTAAATGGTTGTGACACCACATCAACACGTCACCACCCAATATTTACTCAAGGGGAGTAATGCTTAACGGACTACAAATAAAAACTAGAAGTAGCATATGCCTAACATTCTCAAGCACATCTGTAACAAGTATAGACCTAGGTTGAACCCAACAACTCAATTCACCACTTATCCTAATAATATGGAGCCGCTATGAAAAAGGAACAATTTTTACACTTTTCTGAGATGTTGAGAAAACAGC
This sequence comes from Campanula takesimana, assembly GCA_026119855.1. Taxonomy (NCBI): domain Eukaryota; kingdom Viridiplantae; phylum Streptophyta; class Magnoliopsida; order Asterales; family Campanulaceae; genus Campanula; species Campanula takesimana. Next base: position 12,498 of record JAOWBW010002300.1, read on the forward strand.
AATTTCATAACTTCACTCTCCCATATAATAATAAAGAAAAAAAAATACAAGCATAAACGTTAGTTGAATTAAGACCTAAAGATAGTCTTTTACTTCTCCATTTCATCCGAGCTAATAGAACAGGGCCACGATTGATTTTTCATTAAGTAATGTCATTGAAGCATTTCATCAAACAGTAGTAATGCAGTTTATTTTAAACCTAAATTCAGACAAAGTTTGAACAATTGAATGATGCCACAACAATATACGATTCAGGTGAGAAATTCCCTAGTTCCCGATTTCTATAATCATCTAAAAAACAATCCAAACGAGATGTGCATATCATAGTGGAAGCGTATTGTAAAACTCCGGTGAGCTCTAAACATTATATATTCAAATTCAAAACCACAAGATTTAGGAGAGAAACATTGAAGAATGGAAAGGGCTTACCTTAGCAGCGGTCGTTGGTCGGCAATCAGTCGGCTGCGGCTCTTTCTTTCTCGTCCAGTCGTCCGCGAAGAAGGTAAGTTTTTTTTTTTGTTTTTGTTTTTTTTTTTTTTCTGAAAGAAGGTCAGTAAGATCCGCCCCTCGTTTCCCGTAAAACTTATGCGCTGATTTGTTTTTCCTTCTACTAAGTTCACATCTCTTCTAGTTATATTACCACTCTAATTAATTTTTTTGAAGGTGCACTTAGTAAAAAATAAATTAAAAAATACTCCCTCCGGTCCAAAATAACTGTCACTTTTGGACCAAACTTTTGGTCCAAAATAATTGTCACTTTTGAGCTAAATGTCTCTTTTATCCTTGCATTGAAACTTATTCTCTTTTATTAATTATCTTAGTGTGAGACATTAATGTAAGAAAGTTGCACACTTAATAGGGGTAAATTTGGAACTTTTGTCACTAAGTCATGATAATTATTACATTTCTTAATAGCTGTGCAAATGCAAAAAAAAAACAGTTATTTTGGACCGGAGGGAGTAATAATTAAAAAATTGGGTTGACCGGATGTACGTGTACCCCCTACTAACATGCAAGATCCGCCCCTACTCATGGCCGTCCAGTACTCCGGTGCACCGGTTTACATATCAATTTTTTTTGTTAAATGCAATTTTTTTTTTTTAGATCCCATTTTTTTCGTGTATAAATAGTATGTTTGATAAAATTTATTTAAAATTTGGATTTTTCAGATTATTTAAATTAAAATGCAAATTATTTTTAAAACGCAACATTGATACGTTAAGATAAGGAAACAGGTAGGGATGGCCAAATACGGTTTCGGTTCTAGTTCGGATTGGAAATCAGCGGTTCTGGTTCGTAGAAAGGTTGAACTTTAACCGGCCCGTGTTTAGAAGGTTTACGGTTCCGGTCTTGAACCGTCGGTTCCTGTTACGGTTCAGACAGTTCACAGTGTCAGTTTTGGTGTTTTTCTTTCTTTCTTTATTTTTCATAGAACAAAAAGTTTTTAAATTATTTATTATTGGTTTTTTTTATTTTTATTTTAAAAAAAAATATATAAAAATAATAATAATTGAAATGTAGTCAAAACATCTTTTTTTTTTGTCAACTTTCTGTTAGTAATGGCTAATTGTCTGACGGTTTTCTTACGATTTTGACAGTTTTTCTGATGATTTTAACGGTTTTTATGACTGTTCTAACGGTTCCGGTTACGGTTTTGCCCATCCGGTTTGGAACCCGTCAGTTCGACGGTTTTTTGGAGCCTTGAACCTTTACCGGCCCTTTTCTTTTATGGTTACGATTTTTAGCACAGTTCATGACGGTTTCGGTTAAATCGGTTTCGGTTTCGATTTGGTCATCCCTACAAGTACTTTTAGAGTGTGCGGACCAAAACATTGTACCAAACAGCCTTTAATCTTTTTCGTTGACAAAATGGACAGATTTTGTAGTGCTCTTTTAACATTGTACTCCTCTTTTTAAAAAAATAAATTACTTTTTCTAATTTAAGGACACTCAGAAAATGTTGATTTTTAATAGTAAAAAATTATAAATATTTTTATTATTCACTTCGAAAGTGTTAGTTTTTGATATCGGAAAAACGCAGCGGATTTCTAGAATCCTTCGAATCTTAAAGCGTTCACCTTCAAAACTACAAAGATCTCCAGCAACATTCAAGTCATCTCAAGCCTTATAACACATAAGATTCATTAGGATCTAAAATCATATAAACTAGCGGGTAACCCGTGCTCTGCACGGAAAACCAATACTATGTCTTAAAAAATATTTTAATTATAGTTAATTAATATATTAATCATCATTTTAACTAATACTATTAATAATAAAAAACAATCTATATGATTACTATTATTATAATAACTATTATAATTAATTAATACCATTGATAGTAATAGTTAATATATATATTAATAGCAATGATTAGTCTATATAATAATAATTATTAATATAATTATTATAATCAAATAATATTATTAATAGTAATAGTTAATTGATATAGTAACTATTATGATTAATTAATATTAAAAATTAATAATCTAACTTATATAATAACTATTATAATCAACTAATACTAATAATAGTAATAGTTAATGTATGTAGCCTATTATAGTTAACCAATACTACTAATAGTAAAAAAATAACTTATAAAGTAACTATTAAGGTTAACTAATACTATTATAGTATATAGTAACTATTATAGTTAACTAATACTATAATAGTAATAGTTAACTAATATAGTAACTATTATAGTTAACTAATAATATTAATAGTAATATTTAACTTGTATTGTAACTAATATTGTTAACTAATACAATTAATAGTAATAGTTAACTAATATAGTTAACTATAATAGTAACTATTATAGTTAACTAATACTATTAATAGTAATATTTAACTTGTATTGTAACTAATACTATTAATAGTAATAGTTAACTAATATAGTTAACTATAATAGTAACTATTACTAATAAGAGTAATAGTTAACTATAATGGTTAACTATTATAGTTAACTATTACTAATAATAGTAATAGTTACTATAATAGTTAACTATTATAGTTACCCTTTTTAGTAACTATTATTATTAGCTAATAGTATTAGCTAATGAAAAGAAAATGAAAAGTCACTTATTTATTAGTATGTTATTGATGTGGCTTCTCCAAATGCAAGTTTTCTCTATTGTTTGTCCACATGTCAATACCATAGCTCTTTTGGCCAACTTTAATACATATATATATAGATTTCAAAGAACTCTTAATATAACGAGGTGGATGTAATCAGATACTTAACAATATTAAGAAAAATAAGAGCTTATCTTATGTGAGGCAGTGCCCACATGCAAATCCCCCATTGGCCATAATTAGCTTATATGATATGCCATAAGTTATGTTAAATTAAATTGGGACATACCAAAAAGGAAAGTAAAAACCTTAAACTTAAACTGAGATGAATGGAGTATACTTTTTTTTTCATTCGGTCCATAAGGCCGTCCACGGGACGCAAAATGCGGTCTTAATCAAAGCCCAAAGAAGAGCCATGATGGGCTGAGTGAAACCCAAAAGCCAGATTTTTGCTAGTTGATCCCCACACTTATCAGTTGACCAAGGGTAGAGCCGTAGCGGCATGTAAGGGAGCTTGAATAAATGAATTTGAAGTCCGGTTCAATCGCACAAAAATCAAATCTATAAATATATATTAAAGTTGGCCAAAAGAGTTATGGTATTGACATGTGGACAAACAATGTAGAAAGCTTGCATTTGGAAAAGCCACATCAACAACATACTAATAAATAAGTGACTTTTCATTTTCTTTTCATTAGCTAATACTATTAGCTAATAATAATAGTTACTAAAAAGGGTAACTATAACAGTTAACTATTATAGTAACTATTACTATTATTAGTAATAGTTAACTATAATAGTTAACCATTATAGTTAACTATTACTCTTATTAGTAATAGTTACTATTATAGTTAACTATATTAGTTAACTTTTACTATTAATAGTATTAGTTAACAATATTAGTTACAATACAAGTTAAATATTACTATTAATAGTATTTGTTAACTATAATAGTTACTATTATAGTTAACTATATTAGTTAAATATTACTATTAATAGTATTAGTTACTATTATATTAGTTAACTATTACTATTAATAGTATTAGTTAACTATAATAGTTACTATATAGCTAATTATTACTATTAATAGTATTAGTTAACCATAATAGTTACTTTATAAGTTATTTTTTACTATTAATAGTATTGGTTAACTATAATAGGCTACATACATTAACTATTATTATTATTAGTATTAGTTGATTATAATAGTTATTATATAAGTTAGATTATTAATTTTTAATATTAATTAATCATAATAGTTACTATATCAATTAACTATTACTATTAATAATATTATTTTATTATAATAATTATATTAATAATTATTATTATATAGACTAATCATTGCTAGTAATATATATATTAACTATTACTATCAATGGTATTAATTAATTATAATAGTTATTATAATAATAGTAATCATATAGATTAATTTTTATTATTAATAGTATTAGTTAAAATGATGATTACTATATTAGTTAACTATAGTTAAAAGACATAGTATTGGTTTCCGTGCAGAGCACGGGCTACCCGCTAGTTTATGTTATTATAAAACTAGTGAGTAACCCGTCGAGATTCAGCGGGAGCATAGTAATGCTAAGAATAAAAAAAAATACTACCTCCATCCCTAAATGATCTTCAAATTTGACATTTTTCATTAATAAACCCCCATGATCAAAATTGCTATATAAAGTCCAACGATAATGTTAACATCAAGATGAGAATGAGCTTGACAATGAACGTTGTTTTCTTATAACACAACTTATTCCAATACACACTGCCCACTATCTTTTCATGTAACCCAAGAACTCCATGTAAAACACCATACATACATGAAGCATTCACTTAAACAATGTAAATATACAAACTTATTTATATATTTTATTTGTTGTATTGTGTGTGGACCCGCCACACTAATTAAAAACACCAACACAATTATGACACCGCTTTTTGTAGACCACATTTTGTAGTCATATTTAATTTTATTATTCCCCCTCATTTTAAGCTTCAAATAATTTATGGGCAAAAGATTTAAGAAATATTTTGTTATAAAATATAAAAAGTGGGGTAGAGTATTGTCAGTATAGAAAGTGATGTGTGAAATATTTAGTGGATAGTTGTGTGAGTATGACCTGTGAGGCCAATTGATTGAAGAATATTAAAGAAAATCTTTTTGGTTTTCGAAGTAAAAACATGGACACTCAAAAGGGAATTTTTTAAGCATAGAATGTGATGAAGAGATTACCATTCTCTACCTCAGCTTCTCTCTTACTCTGCTTTTCATACTTACAACAACTATTCACTATTGTTTATCCTTAATTCCCATACATACTTAAAAGTGTGTACATTATTACAATACGAATGAATTATTTATCAAAGTCACTACAAAATAAGATATGATGAAAAAGTAACTCACTAAGTTACATTGATTTTTTAAAGGGAGTATCGGCACTACAATATTTAGTTCTTCACTACATCACCATTTTTCTAGTATTGATACCAAATATTAAATTAAGGGCGTATTCACTAATAAATTTTTATAGTATATAGAAAATATTGAATAATATGTTGCCAAACTTAAAACATCTCTAATTCAATTGGATCTTTGCAACCTTCATATGATTATACCTAATGAAACTGAAGCATCCCACATCATTCACTTCTCACTATTTTTTTTCTAATTAAAATTGTATATTATGTCATATATTTAAGATATTTATAAAGTTAGATTATTTATTAAAAAAAAAAAATGGGTTCTAAAAAAAGGGAGGAGCTATTTCCACTATAAATTATACTAATCCACTACACATGCTAAATTTTAGGTGAGTTGTGAAATATGTTGACTTAGTTACCCGTTAAATAGTTACCTTTTATAATGTATATTGAATCATTTTTTTCTTGCAAAACACCTCCTTAAGTCTCTATAACATTATTTTCGTTAATTGAGATTTTATATCTTCTCAGTATTGACTAATCAAATTGACATCATACATTATTTTATTCAGTGTTTTTTTTTTCAAATAAAAAATAGTATTCCATCCGTCTTAAATTAAAATGAATGTTTACTTTTCTTTAAAAAAAAAATCTTTCAAAAAAAAAAAGAAATTGTTACTAACAGTGTCGTTGAAATTTATGATTATTATTTTGATTTTGTAAAATCAAGTCACTTGACTCTTTGTCAATTTTTTCATTTAATTTCTAAGGACGAAAAAAAAATCTAAATTTTTCATAATATATTTTCTTTTCAAACTTTTGTCATACACTTTTACTTTTTGGTTTTGTAAGCATGATTGAACATGATTAGTTTGATAGTGAGAAGAAAAGCATAGAAAATATCATTTTTTTAATTTTATCATTATTTTCCATGTATTGATACAACTAAAATTAATATATGCTGGGTAATAAACAGTACTCCCTCTGCTTGAAAATATTTGTTGTTTTATGAGTGAAAATTTTCTTTAAATGTTATTCACTTGACCATTATCAAGGAGTATATATATATGCGAGTATTTATTGCTATTAAACTAAATAACGAATTCATTAATATGTTCTTTTATTTGTAATAGGTTAAAAGTACTAAATATTACATTTTGGCAAACTCAATAATGTTATGAATAGTTCATAACATTTTTATAATATTCCGTCAAATATATTTATTTTGTGAAAAAAGGTGTAAGCAATGGTAAGTGATTTGGTTATTTTAATATGAAAAAAACAAAGATGAAAAATACATATGCAAAATGAATTAAAAAAGAATTGATTTGTTATCTCAAAATTATAAATGAGACAGACTAAAAAGGAAAGGTATATACTCTGAGACGGAGGGAATAGTGTTTTGGACAATTATAAATGTGCATATCTCATATAAAACTCTTAATCTGAGACGGAAAAATTATTAGTTTGTGAGAGAGAGCAAGTGACGGGAATCATTAAGAAAACTATTATAAATTTGTCACACACAGTAAATCATGAATAAACTTATAAATCTAGAGATATTTTTGTAACAGAAAAAGTTGAAAAATCATTCTTGTGTACAACCACATTTGAGAGGTAATATATCTAAGTTGTGGCTTGGTCAAAAAATATTCTAATCTAATTAAGTATATACCCTCTCCGTCTCGTACAAGCTTCACCTTTATGTTTTATTAGAAGCTTCACATTTTCTAATATATTTATAAATGTAAGTCCCACTTTCAACCCCACTTACTTTTTCCAGTCTCACATACTTAAATTATCATCCCCACTTATCATGCCCAATAATTTTTTCTGCTCACATATTTAAATTATGAGCCACACTTGTCATTCATACTCACTTTATCTCTCTCACAACCTATTTCTCATTCATCACTTTTCTTGATTTTTTGTATTAGTCCTAATATATTGAAGCTTCTACCGGAACGGAGGGAGTACAACTATTTTTTTTTGGGTTATTCTTAGAAAATTTCATCATTGATTAGTTTTTAGAGGTAAAAAAAATATACATGGAAAGAGGAAAGATTGAAATATATTTTTGTTAGTTATTAGTATTAATTAGATTTTGAATGAAATTTTATGTTATTTTTAAAGTAGTCATTTCACGAAATTAGATAATAAAAAAAATAAAAAATAATAATTAAACAAACAAAAAAAACTTTAGAAGAAAGAGAGGTGAAGTAATAAGTTTTAATGTTAATTATAAAATAAAAATAAAGCAATAATGAGATTTTATAGATCAAAGTAAATCTCATAACAACTCATCTAAATGCACGATTACTAATGTTTAGGATATGCTTCAATCTATCACTATGATTTTTTTTTGGCAATCTATCTATAATAAGTTATGAAAAATATTGCTTTCCAAAAAACAAAGTTATGGTTGTTCCCAAAAAAAAAAAAAAAGTTACGTATATTATATAGATAATAATTTCATTTTTTTAGAAAAAATACACATTTGATTTGGATCGAAGTAAGGTAATGTAATGATAAACATTTATATAAAAATCTACTCCCTCCGCCCCAGTTTAATGTTATTAGTTTGACTATGCACGCTTATTAAGAAACCAAGGTAAAACCAAAAGAAATGAGTCAACCAAAAGTAGAGAGTGAAGGATATAAATGTCCAAAAACACTATTCATGAAGCAAGTGGGTGAAAGTAAGTTAGGTAAGTAATGTTTTTTTTGTAATTAAATGAACTTTTTGAGGGCAAGCTCCTCCAAAGCACTATTCATTATTTTGTCATTTAAGGAATAAATCAAATAAGAACCTTAAACTGGGACATACCAAAAAGGAAAGTAAGAACCTTAAACTGTGACGGAGAGAGTATATAATAAAGTGAGGATAACAGAAAAATAACTTATACACTCTATTTACTAATAATATATAGGAATAACAAAAAAAAAAAAAAAACTACTTTTTCAAGACGGACTGTGTACTATATTGATATAGTCCTTTGAGTTGACATATAATTTTCACTTTGTAATAAAGCTATAAAAATGCCCCATATATCGAGCTTCTTAACAAATATTTGTAACATATGGAATCCCCCCCCCCCCTTTTTGTTAGTGTCAATTCAAATAACATGGTCAGTGAAAGTATCACATTCCCCTGTAAACCTTCTTTGTTCTACTCCTTTTATCACGCACTTAGACTTTCTTCTATTCAATTTTTTTCATTTTCCTGAAATCACGCATAAGTTTCACGGTTAATTCAAGTTACCTTAAAAACTAAATGATGCTTATGAAATACAGATTATTACAAAGAATAATTCAATGGAAAGAAAAAAAATGAGGACAAACTTCGGATAAACTTGTAAAAAAAAAAAAAAAAACCCAAAATAACAGTGAGAATAAGGAAGAGATCTAGTATTTTGAACGTAACCAAGTAGCAACAGAAATAACATTGTTATTTACTCTAGAGAAGGATTTTATTCAGCTACAAATTTTCAAATTAAAAAAATGGGAATTTGAAAATAGCCGGGATGAACACAATGTATGCAACACAAAAACGCTGAAAACAAATGTTGAAATATAAAGAAAGGGAGTATATTAGAATAAGAGAAAGAAAAAGAACTTAGAATTACTTGGATGACCTAAATATCTCGGCAAGGGATGGTTGTTAGGAAAAATAAGAATGCAATGAATGGTGTTAATGAATGTATTATATAAGATAAGTCTATTTATGAGCCCACTCAAATCGATTAATTCCTACTTTAAATTGAATTCAAATTTTAGTTAATTCAAATTTATGCTTAAATTAGGATAGTATTGGACATTTAAATCATTCATTAAATAAGACTCTTTTGCATAGGCCAATAGAGCAACGCTATAGAAATGAATATTTTATTCATCTCCTTAAATGAGTTTTCTATCCATAATTAAAAATTCAAAAATTTGAAAATCTGGTTAAATTAGGATATGAATTGATAATTTAAAATCCTTTCCTCAGTTGATTTTTTTTTAAGGAAATTAGTTTATGCTATAATTAAATACTAATTGGCTATATATGTTATATAAGTTTTTGAAAAGATTGACTCACAAATTGAATTCTTTAATTAGTTGTTTCTGGTGTTGCAAGTATATATACAAACTTATTTATATATTATATTTTTCATAGGGAGTGTTTGACTACAGTTGTTCATGGAGATGAGGGGTGCGTTAAGATTGCATAAACATGTCAAAACATATCCACTTCGATCATGGCATCTACCGTTTCAGTTTATGATTAATCATGGTATTAAGTAAGCATTGCAAGGACAAAAATAACAGGAAATTAGAATAATAAAATTAGTTATTCATTTTCATGGTATTAAGTTAGCATTGTAGTGAGAGAAAAAAACAAAATAGAACAGACACAGAACTCGAAAAAAAATGAAATAGAAGACAGGGAACTTACCTCATATGGTTGAATAGCTTGGCAAAATGTCCCAAAATAAGAAATTAAATGGCTGTGGGGAAAAACAGGAACGTAGTAATATATAGTAAATCTTATATGAGAAAAACTTTAAAAAGGAACCGATATAATAAGTAAAACATAATCATTTTCACCTTTGAAATGAAAGGCATACTACCACGTATGAATGTCTTAAAAAGATTGATTTTTTCAAAAATAAAATAAAAAGATAAATAAATTAATATTAGTGTAACAACAAAATTAATTTTTTATTTTCATTTATCCATAACTTAGTGGACGCAGGTTCCCATATTCCTTTTTATTTCATAAAAACACTTGCATTACATAGTTTATCTCTGAACAATGAAAAACTGAATATTAAAGCAAAACTAAATAAGAAACACAAAAAGAAACCGGAAAGTAATAAGAAAAAAGAAAACGAAATTGATTTACCTTGAATGACCTGATGAAGAAGAAGAAAGCTGATATAGGTGTATATAATATGAATGCCGTTATCAGTACTATTAGAGATTTATTAGTAAAAGATGGTTTAATAAGTAATCCGTGTCTTTTTAAAAAAATATGAAATGAAATTAGTTTTTGAAATACAATCATGCCTAAAATAACGAAAAGATACTCAATCAATCGTAATCAATTATACTCGTGCTTATTTTTAGTAGGAGTGGACATAAGAAATCAAGAAAATGTTTGTGTGGCTTCTGTAATTAATAAAAAACCATTTTGTACTTCAATTAAATTAGGGAAGTAATTAAGTATTACTTAATTTTAGTAAAACGGCCAGTATGTAGACTTTTAAATTCAAATGATAATTAAGGTTTATATATAAAACCCATCTGTTTCTGTTTCAATTTTGGAATTTGCTTTTGAATTTCAAATCATAACTAAATAAAGGAAACGATACTCAACCAACGTTAATCATGTTTTTTTTAATGACTACCAGTAGTTTTTGAAATTTGAAATATATATGGTAAGATTGACATACCTCTATTCCTAAATGTGAAATAGATTTATTTATTTTTAACTTGCTGCTAACACATGAATGAAAAGAAACGAATGCATTAATGCTTCAGTCCTCATGCAAATCTAAGCAAACATCCAGATCGTAAAATTAAAAAAGATGAAAAATCAGTACAGACGTAGTAATAAACAATTATCAAACAAAAGAAATGGGAACATACAAAATTTTCAGGATGCATTACCATAAAGGGGGCAATAACGTTGTTCGATCACAAGGATTTTGGGAACGGAAAGGGTCTCGGCCATGGTTTTGAAGGAAGGAAAAGAACATGCTAATTTATTAAGTACAAAATTTCTTTTTTTTTGTGATTATCTAATATAATAATATGACATTTAAAATTTAAATGATTTGGTATTATCCATGTTTTAATTTAACTAAAATTTATACAATGACTCATAGCTTTGATAATATTTGATTTGTTGAGATTATTATTCTTTTAAACACATTGTTGAGATAATTATTCTTTTATAAAATTTAAAGATATTGAATTTAAAATTTCGTTGTAGTAGATGACTACCTTCACGGCCGGACTTTGATTATATTAGGTAAATGAATCACAAAACTTTAAAATAGGTAATCCTACCAGAATTTCAAATTGTAATAATTTATCTGTATTTAAAATAGGACAATAATAAATATTCAAAATTTTCCTATCACTAACAGCATCTCAGAATTTTTAGAAGGTAGGGTATCTTTTTTTTTCAGCTCGGAATTTGTGTTTTGAAAAAGATTTGATTTGTTGAGATTTGAATTGAATAATACCCTAATTATTTTATCACTAACAGCATCTTGAAATTTTTAGAAGGCATGATATATTTTTTTTTGAGTGAAAGATTAAATTTGTTGAGATATGAATAGGATCTGATCCGTATTCCTCTCACAAAAAGATCAGCTCGAAAATTTTCAAAAGTAGGATATTTACATTTTTTTTAAACAATCAAAATCAAGCCAACAAATAGCATAAAGACACGTGGCTTTCCACGTAAGAATTCCACATGGCGTTATGAGAGGCCTCAAAATGATTGTGCTTTTAAATATTATACTAGTGAGTAACCCGTCGGAATTCGACGGGAATAATAAAGTTAATTAATTAGAAAACTGATGAAAGGCATTTTCAAACTGAGATAATGGTACAAAATCAAATTAAGTGATCTTATAAATACCATATAATCTGCAAGAATTTAAGTGATGAAAGATATTTTCAAACTCAGAATATAAGTTCACCATCTCATTTGCAAGGATTAAAGAAGCCAGTTTAAGGCCTTAAATAACATTTTTTTGTTGTTTTAGACCCCGCCTCAAGGGGCTTTGCCCAATGACTTTTGTCCGTCTCGCTCCGACGTTCGATTTGATATGCGGTGCGTTCCGCTTTTCATCCGGAGTCAAAAGTTATGACGGCTTCGGCGCACTCGCTGAAATTACTCCAAAAACTTCAACGCGTTAGTATCCGCATCAATTAGTATTTAAAACATCAAACATACTTTATTATAGAATCCTTCATTTTTATTTTTATTTTATTTTTATTTTTATTTTTATTTTTATTTTTATTTTTGCAAAATATGTGGCTCGATTTTCTTCACCGAGATATACTGCTACATCACATTTCTTATCTTTAGCCCATATCTTAAAATTCAACTAACTGAATGATTATAATTCTAATATTTTAATTTAAGATATCCATTATCTTAGCCTACTAAAATTAAGTAATCATGTTTTCGTAATTTAAGCTCAGAAAATATTTGATTTAAAAAAAAAATCAGTTTTAAAAAACTAAATCATTTCCTGAAATAAGTATTATATACATTTGCCTATAGAATAATGCCACATGGATTTCCACGTCATAATTCCATGTGGCTTAATGAGAAGGCTTGAAATGTTTTTGCTTTTATATATTATATAGATGTGTAGATTTTTACCATTAATTATAACTTTAATTTTTTTCACTAAATAACAAAAAAAATACAAATTCTCATATAAAATGAATATGCATGCAAAGTTGACAACATCTACGTCCAATTAAAGATAACGACTGTTGTCCGCCTCGCTCCGACGTTCGATTTGATATGCGGTGCGTTCCGCGGTTCATCCGGAGTCAAAAGTTATGCGGTTTCGGCACACTCGCTGAAATTACTCAAAAAACTTCAACGCGTTAGTGTCCGCATCAATTAGTAATTTAAACATCAAACATACTTTATTTATAGAATCCTCATTTTATTTTTATTTTTATTTTTATTTTTGCAAAATATGTGGCTCGATTTTCTTCACCGAGATATACTGCTACATCACATTTCTTATCTTTAGCCCATATCTTAAAATTCAACTAACTGAATGATTATAATTTCTAATATTTTAATTTAAGATATCCATTATCTTTAGCCTACTAAAATTAAGTAATCATGTTTTCGTAATTTAGCTCAGAAAATATTTGATTTTAAAAAAAAATCAGTTTTAAAAAAACTAAATCATTTCCTGAAATATGTATTATATACATTTGCCTATAGAATAATGCCACATGGATTTCCACGTCATAATTCCACGTGGCTTAATGAGAAGGCTTGAAATGTTTTGCTTTTATATATTATATAGATGTGTAGATTTTTACCATTAATTATTAACTTTAATTTTTTTTTTCACTAAATAACAAAAAAAATACAAATTCTCATATAAAAATGAATATGCATGCAAAGTTGACAACATCTACGTCCAAATTAAAGATAACGACTGTTGTCCGTCTCGCTCCGACGTTCGATTTGATATGCGGTGCGTTCCGCGGTTCATCCGGAGTCAAAAGTTATGACGGTTTCGGCGCACTCGCTGAAATTACTCCAAAAACTTCAACGCGTTAGTGTCCGCATCAATTAGTAATTTAAAACATCAAACATACTTTATTTATAGAATCCTTCATTTTTATTTTTATTTTTATTTTTTGCAAAATATGTGGCTCGATTTTCTTCACCGAGATATACTGCTACATCACATTTCTTATCTTTAGCCCATATCTTAAAATTCAACTAACTGAATGATTATAATTTCTAATATTTAATTTAAGATATCCATTATCTTTAGCCTACTAAAATTAAGTAATCATGTTTTCGTAATTTAAGCTCAGAAAATATTTGATTTAAAAAAAAAAACCAGTTTTAAAAAACTAAATCATTTCCTGAAATAAGTATTATATACATTTGCCTATAGAATAATGCCACATGGATTTCCACGTCATAATTCCACGTGGCTTAATGAGAAGGCTTGAAATGTTTTTGCTTTTATATATTATATAGATGTGTAGATTTTTACCATTAATTATTAACTTTAATTTTTTTTCACTAAATAACAAAAAAAAATACAAATTCTCATATAAAAATTAATATGCATGCAAAGTTGACAACATCTACGTCCAAATTAAAGATAACGACTGTTGTCCGCCTCGCTCCGACGTTCGATTTGATATGCGGTGCGTTCCGCGGTTCATCCGGAGTCAAAAGTTATGACGGTTTCGGCGCACTCGCTGAAATTACTCCAAAAACTTCAACGCGTTAGTCTCCGCATCAATTAGTAATTTAAAACATCAAACATACTTTATTTATAGAATCCTTCATTTTTATTTTTATTTTTATTTTTATTTTTGCAAAATATGTGGCTCGATTTTCTTCACCGAGATATACTGCTACATCACATTTCTTATCTTTAGCCCATATCTTAAAATTCAACTAACTGAATGATTATAATTTCTAATATTTTAATTTAAGATATCCATTATCTTTAGCCTACTAAAATTAAGTAATCATGTTTTCGTAATTTAAGCTCAGAAAATATTTGATTTTAAAAAAAAATCAGTTTAAAAAACTAAATCATTTCCTGAAATAAGTATTATATACATTTGCCTATAGAATAATGCCACATGGATTTCCACGTCATAATTCCACGTGGCTTAATGAGAAGGCTTGAAATGTTTTTGCTTTTATATATTATATAGATGTGTAGATTTTTACCATTAATTATTAACTTTAATTTTTTTTTCACTAAATAACAAAAAAAATACAAATTCTCATATAAAAATGAATATGCATGCAAAGTTGACAACATCTACGTCCAAATTAAAGATAACGACTGTTGTCCGCCTCGCTCCGACGTTCGATTTGATATGCGGTGCGTTCCGCGGTTCATCCGGAGTCAAAAGTTATGACGGTTTCGGCGCACTCGCTGAAATTACTCCAAAAACTTCAACGCGTTAGTGTCTGCATCAATTAGTAATTTAAAACATCAAACATACTTTATTTATAGAATCCTTCATTTTTATTTTTATTTTTATTTTTGCAAAATATGTGGCTCGATTTTCTTCACCGAGATATACTGCTACATCACATTTCTTAACTTTAGCCCATATCTTAAAATTCAACTAACTGAATGATTATAATTTCTAATATTTTAATTTAAGATATCCATTATCTTTAGCCTACTAAAATTAAGTAATCATGTTTTCGTAATTTAAGCTCAGAAAATATTTGATTTAAAAAAAAAATCAGTTTTAAAAAACTAAATCATTTCCTGAAATAAGTATTATATACATTTGCCTATAGAATAATGCCACATGGATTTCCACGTCATAATTCCACGTGGCTTAATGAGAAGGCTTGAAATGTTTTTGCTTTTATATATTATATAGATGTGTAGATTTTACCATTAATTATTAACTTTAATTTTTTTCACTAAATAACAAAAAAAATACAAATTCTCATATAAAAATTAATATGCATGCAAAGTTGACAACATCTACGTCCAAATTAAAGATAACGACTGTTGTCCGCCTCGCTCCGACGTTCGATTTGATATGCGGTGCGTTCCGCGGTTCATCCGGAGTCAAAAGTTATGACGGTTTCGGCGCACTCGCTGAAATTACTCCAAAAACTTCAACGCGTTAGTGTCCGCATCAATTAGTAATTTAAAACATCAAATATACTTTATTTATAGAATCCTTCATTTTTATTTTTATTTTTATTTTTATTTTTGCAAAATATGTGGCTCGATTTTCTTCACCGAGATATACTGCTACATCACATTTCTAATCTTTAGCCCATATCTTAAAATTCAACTAACTGAATGATTATAATTTCTAATATTTTAATTTAAGATATCCATTATCTTTAGCCTACTAAAATTAAGTAATCATGTTTTCGTAATTTAAGCTCAGAAAATATTTGATTTTAAAAAAAAATCAGTTTTAAAAAACTAAATCATTTCCTGAAATAAGTATTATATACATTTGCCTATAAAATAATGCCACATGGATTTCCACGTCATAATTCCACGTGGCTTAATGAGAAGGCTTGAAATGTTTTTGCTTTTATATATTATATAGATGTGTAGATTTTTACCATTAATTATTAACTTTAATTTTTTTTCACTAAATAACAAAAAAAATACAAATTCTCATATAAAAATGAATATGCATGCAAAGTTGACAACATCTACGTCCAAATTAAAGATAACGACTGTTGTCCGCCTCGCTCCGACGTTCGATTTGATATGCGGTGCGTTCCGCGGTTCATCCGGAGTCAAAAGTTATGACGGTTTCGGCGCACTCGCTGAAATTACTCCAAAAACTTCAACGCGTTAGTCTCCGCATCAATTAGTAATTTAAAACATCAAACATACTTTATTTATAGAATCCTTCATTTTTATTTTTATTTTTATTTTTATTTTTGCAAAATATGTGGCTCGATTTTTTTCACCGAGATATACTGCTACATCACATTTCTTATCTTTAGCCCATATCTTAAAATTCAACTAACTGAATGATTATAATTTCTAATATTTTAATTTAAGATATCCATTATCTTTAGCCTACTAAAATTAAGTAATCATGTTTTCGTAATTTAAGCTCAGAAAATATTTGCTTTTATATATTATATAGATAGATATAGATATAACTAAAGTAAATAAAAAACGGTTTAATGACAATTTAGACCCTGAAGTATAGTACCACCCTTCCAATCGAACATTGAGAGTCTTTTTTCGCCAATTTAAGCCTTGAGGTAAAAAATGTTCGCCGCGTTAGGCCTTTTTGACGATTTTCGTCAGAAAAGTCAGTTAAAGGACCAAAATGAGAAGTTTAAACTTTGTAAGGCTAAAAATCAAAATAATTATTTTTATGCCAAAAATAAAAATAACTATTAAAATATTGAATAAAAGGGTTTTTAAATTATTTTGAAGATATTAAGTAATAAAAAATAAAGAGAATCAATAAATAAATTTTATTTTATTTTATAAACATAATAAATCTTTTTTCACATATACCAAAAAAGATTTCATCAAAAAGAAGTCATCAAATAAATTAAGGCATTAAAGTATTTATTTTTTATCACCCACTCAATTTATAATTTTCTTTTATTCAATATTTGTTATTGATATTAAATTAATAAGAAAACAATTTTTTGAAAAATAAATATTAAATACTCCCTCCGTCCAAAACTTTTGGTTAATAATTTCCTTTTTGGGCGTCCCATACTTTTGGTTACTTACCCAAATTGTTCAATTTTCTCTTTCATTCCCTCTCACAACAACTATCCACTATCTCATTTTCTCTCTCCTTCTCACTCACACCACCTACTTTTTTCTTAATCTCCGCGCATTCAATTTTGGTAACCAAAAGTTTGGGATGGAGGGAGTATAAGACAAGTTTATCAATCTTTCCTTTTTACCCCATAACACACACTAAAACACTAATTCTTTTGCTCGCTTATACATTCAACCAAATCAACCACGACATCAATAACGTAGCAGCTACGGGCTCAACTTGTCTCATATTTAATATTTATTTTTCAAAAAATTGTTTTTTATTAATTTAATATCAATAATAATGATTGAATAAAAGAAAACTATAAATTAAGTGGATGATAAAAATAAATACTTGAATGTCTTAATTTATTTGATGACTTCTTTTGATGAAATCTTTTTTGGTACATGTGAAAAAAAAATTATTATGTTTATTATTACGTTTGTAAATAAAATAAAATTTATTTATTGAGTTTATTTATTTTTTATTGTTTAATATTTTCAAAATAATTTAAAAACCCTTTTATTCAATATTTTAATAATTATTTTGATTTTCGGCAAAAAAAATAAATTTTGATTTTTAGCCTTACAAAGTTTAAACTTTTCATTTAGGTCCTTTAACTGACTTTTCTGACGAAAATCGTCAAAAAGGCCTAACGTGGCGAACATTTTTTACCTCAAGGCCTAAATTGGCGAAAAAGACTCTCAAGGTTCGATTGGAAGGGTGGTACTATCCTTCAGGGTCTAAATTGTCATTAACCCATAAAAAAATCATTTTCACGCTTACTGATGAACCATAATACATGCATTATAAAATATAACTCATTCACTGCTAAGAAAACTGATTGTTGTTAGATCGAATATAAATGTACAAAAACCGAATCTGCTTGAAATTGACATTCGGACTTTCGGAGTAAACAAAGAAAAACTCACGGCATCTTCCCTAGGGATGATGGCAATTTTCCCGAACCCGCGAAGACCCGCCCCTAACGGGAAGAGTTTGGAAGTGTTATTTGAAACCGGACGGGTTTTGGGACGAGTTTGAGATTATCATAAACCCGCTCCGTTTAACTCGAACCCGTATAAATTATAATTTTATAATATTCCATTTTATACAAATAATTTATATATAATTATGATTTAGGTTTATTAATGTAATATATTTTTTGTTTTATATATTATTCAAATCTTTATTTTTATAAGAAATAAAAAGGAAAATAAAAAAATAGCAGCATTGCATACAAAATAGAATATTATTTTCAAGTTTTAGGTTAAATGGGCGGAGAGAGAGGGTTCAGATTTTGAGTGTATTGAGGCGCGGGTTCAAGTTTAGGGGGGTTTGATAGGGGCGGATTTGAGAAATGTGAAACCCGTCCCGAACCCGACCCGTTGTCGTCCCTAATCTTCCTACACCCAAACATTCAATAGTAATCGGGCCGCCCATTGATCGACTAAATCAGGCCCACCGTAACAGCCCATAGTCTACTGACCCACAGAGAAGATAACTTGGTTCAAAACCAACTCCGGGAGAACAAAGCAAAGACTCATTTGACTTTACCTGCCTCCTGACCGACCGAGAGTGACGGAAAATGACGTCCACCGTCGAAGATGATCAGAAGTGTAATTCTCTTCTTCATTCGAATTTTTACTTTATCAGCTCAATTTTATATCCGTTCATCCCTAGAGAATGAATTTCGTAGTGATTTATAAATTGTTTTGCGATGAAATTTTGCAGGTCCTAGGAAGAGAGTTGCAATTGTTGGCGGGGTGTTAGGTATGTTGATCAACGGTCGAAATTTCAAGTATTCTTATTGGTATAATCTTTTGCTGCTCATTCTAGATGTTGCATTCGTATTGCTTGAGCTGAATTTCAATCATCAAAATTAATAGAACGAGAACTGTTGTTGCTTTAGTTGATTCATTGATTGAAACTAGGTTCTTTGATTTAGGTTTAGGTGAAATGTTTTGGGAATTTTAAGCCATTGCACGATAATGAAGACCATAGTGTAGAAAAGAGCTTTTGTGAAAGTGATTCCTAATTTGATCAATAGGAATGAAATTAATGAATTGTGTTTTTGAGTTTACGTAAATTGGGACAAGATATAGTGAGTTTCAGTGGAAATGCTATTTGGAGATAGACACCGTCAAAATAAACAACAAAAGCACAATAATATAAATTTAGGTGTAAATAGCTACGTAGTAGTGCCTTAGTTGCTGATTAGAGTATAGGCATTTATGTAAATTTTTTATTTTGGTGTCATTTTGCTCTGTCATCTCTTGGGGTCTCATCTTGTGTAACTTGCAGGCTGGCTCAAGGGGTAGGGCAGGGTAGGCACCCGCCCAGGGCCTACGATGATGAGGGGGCCCCTAAATTTTATAGTTTGTGTATATAGTATGTTTATGTTTATTTTTAATTTGAAGTTTAATATTATTTTTGAGCGGTGAAGTGTAGACTATATAATTTATATAAATTAGATACTTGGATAATAAAATGATAAAACGGTGGTAAGGGGCCCCATTACTATTTAGATTTTTTACTTGACATAGTCATTGGTTTGTTATGATATTATATGGTATAAACACATGTGAGATAGATGTAGAGCATATGTTTCCAATGAAACGTCTAACATTAGAAAAACAGTTTAGTAAAAAATGATGATGATGATGATGAAAATGTTCACCCGAGGAGTCTTTTAAACTTTTATTGTGGATATGGTAGTTACTTTATTAGCTAATAGTTTTGAGCAATTAAAGACATTCAGAAATATGTTTTGATATTTGTATAATTTAAAATAATCGAAGTCTTGAATTATGATGAATTAAGAGAAAGTTGCACGGAGTTCACAACTTCTTTTTCTTATGTGTCCAATGTTGATTTAGGCGATTTATTTTTTGAATTTAAAGTGTTACATATGACTTTCAAAGTGTGTCAATATTAGTTCTTGAGATACTTGAATTGTCAAAGATGTTAATTGTTATACAAACATTAGCTCTGCTTCTTGAATTTTATTATCTATGCCCATGTCATGACATCACCTGATACCCCCCCCCCTCAAAGTTGAAATTATTTAAAACTTACTTAGATCATCAATATCTTAAGAAAGGCTAGACGATCTTGCCATACTGTGCAATGAGAATGATATATTAGAAAATATCGATGTTGATACAACTAATAGTGAATTTAAATCCCGAAAAATTTGTAAGAATATGTTTTATGATCAGTATGAGTTCGTTTTGTTCGTCAAAGGCATCTTTGTTTTCTCAGTAGTTCTTGGTGATTAATTGATTAGATATGCATTGTATTTTATTGTTTCATTTTGGTAGTTACGGATCTACTACGTTACATTAGTTCTTATATATTGTAGTTTTTATTTTGACTTATTTGTGACATTTGAATTCTGCAATGTATGATCCTAAAAAATATTTAAGTTCGAAAAACAAATATAGGTGCCCTTCCAATGTCTTCGCCCCGGGCCCAAAAAAGGCTAGGGACTGCCCTGGTAACTTGGAGATAACTATTTTATGATTTTCTAGTGGTCTCGCTGCAGCATACAAGCTGAAAGTACATGGTCTAAATGTCACAATATTTGAAGCTGAAGATAGGGCTGGAGGAAAATTAAGAAGCGTTGCCGGGATGGTTTAATATGGGATGAGGGTGCGAATACTATGGTATGCCCACTGCTACTACCATATTAGTAATCTCTGGTCAATGCAGGTCAAAGATAGTCTTAATTATTTATATGTATGCATATAGAGTCTGGTGATCACTAACGCGGTATGTCAATTTTCTCAGACTGAGAGTGAAGCAGATGTTAGCAGTTTGCTTGATGATCTTGGTCTTCGAGAAAAGCAACAATTTGTAAGGAGTTGTGCAGTTGTGCTTCAGTAGTTACATCACACAAATATAGCTTGTACCCTGCCTTTTGATATCCGGGAGTTTGCTTTCCTTTAATCCCTCAAAAACGACATTTCAATGCTTTATTATTTATGTTACCCTATTATTTGGGGGAGAGAGCTAATTTTTTTCAACCCTTATTTTATGAGTTCACCCTCATCCGTGTTTTAATCTACTGTACTGCACAATAAATTAAAGCATGAAGGGGGGGGGGGGTGGAGTCAATAGAAAAGGGGTGTAAATATTAACTCTCTTATTGGGATTCAAATTTGAAGATAAATTGAAATTATTTTATGTGAAGTAACAAGTTTGTGTAGGATAAAAAATGTTTTCCTTTTCATTCTTGGTGCAGCCGATGTCACAGCATAAGCGCTATATTGCAAGAAATGGAACACCGGTACTGGTATGTAATAGGATTTTTTTTGGCTGTACCTATGCTGTCATCACATATGCTTCTACTACGATATTTTAAAATATCTTCTGTATGTTCTATAGCTTTCAGTCTTTTGGGCGTTTTTATTGTAGTATTCTTGACTGTTACTTGTTTATCATCTCAGATACCTTCAGATCCCATAGCGTTGATCAGAAGCAATTTTCTCTCTGCCCAGTCAAAGGTAGCTTATCCACCATATAGTACATATGTGCCTCTGGCAGATCTACACAGGGTATAATGGGGACAATTGGACCCCATTTTTCTGTAAGTGCATATATTTCAAGAATTTAGGAACTTTAGTGCAATTTATTGAAACTTGTCCACGTTTTTGTGAAGAAAAAATGTACAGACTCCCCCCCCCACTTGGTGAAACTTGTCCACGTTTATGTGAATCAACTTTCCGCGTGGAAATTAAATTCAAACGAAAGAGAAACTCAACTTTCGTCAACCACTAACCATTAACTCCAAATGGAAACCCTTCCCTACACCCACACTCCCACCAATTCAAAGGGGAACCAGAAGCTAGTAGCTCTTCAGGGGAACATTTTGCTATTTATTGGACTTAAAGGCAAAGCTCACCATAATTTCTCTGCCACTGGCAGCAGTTGAAACGTCTCTTGGGGTTTGTATGTTTGTTGAATTGAGATTTGTTCTTTCTAATATTTTGTAGATTCAATGACTCCACACTAGGTTTAACACGAAATTGTCCTTTTGATCTTCAGTCCCTGTTTGTTAAAGTTGTGAATTTTGGGTATATATGCGTCTAAAGAACTAGTTATGGCTTCTGTGGCTCAAGTCTGAGTGATTAATGACTGATAAAAAACTTTGCGACATGATAGTTATTTTTTGAAGTTCTTGCAGTCTTTTTTTTTTTTTTTAAATGGGTTTTTTTATTTCATTAATGATAGATAAATTGCCATGACGGCTACAACTAGGCCTATAAATAGGCTAATACAAATCTCCCTAACGGGATTCGAACTCCAGACCTCCACATGGGAAGCTAATACCGGATACCGCTTGAGCTAGAGCTCTTTGGTTTGATCGATTATAAACAAACTCCAGAACTGAAGGAAATATTGCTTTTAGTTTGATCGATTATATACAGTTCTGGAGTTTGTTTATATTATTTGCAGGTTCGGATACTCTTGGAGCCATTTCTTGTGGAAGAAAAGTAACTCAAAGACGCCTGATACGCAAGAAAGGTGATAGATCCACAACTTTTTCTGGTCACGAGACTTAATCAAGATCATTTTTCATCTCTCTTCTGTGACTACTTTCTACCAAAATATTACCTAGTAACGTTACGACTTAAAACTAAGTTTCTCAATTGATAAGCAAATCCTATTAGGCCCTTGGGGCATAGTGTTGATATTTATTCTTTCTGTGAGCAGATGCAAAATCATATGGGATTTTCTTCTGCCATGATTTGACTTGGTTAGTGTTCACCTGAAGTTTGTGTATCAAAATTACCATGTAAATCAGCTACTAAATTAATTAGGAAAAAAAAAATACAATATTCTCTCCCTCAGATTTGGGAATAGTTCAAAGATGCTTCCACATGGAGCGGCCTTTAGATATATTAAGTTTAGTTAACTCCTAAACTAGTACATGTGATTATATCTAGTCATATGGTTATGTAGTATTGACTTTTTAAAGGTGGATGAGAAGCGGACTACTAGAATCAACTTTAAAATCTGAGCCTCTTTTTAGATGTTTACTTGTTGATTTCATCTTTCTTTTCACCCATAAGTAACTCATTGCTACTTATTTCTTTGTTGTTCCAGAATTATAAGTTTTATTTGTTCTGTGCAAAGTAGATTATGCACATTGGTACCTTAGCCTTCTGAATTGCTGTCACTTCCTGTCTCCACTAATTAAAAGAGTCCTTCTACGCATTGATTTGATGATATGATTTCTTCTATCTTAACCTCTTTCCTGCTTAAGATAATTTGTGTAAACAATTTGACCCATGGTAGGGGACTTGTTATATAATCTTTTACCCTGCTTTAATTCTTGCTTTTTGCAATTTTGGTGGATATGTTCTCGACATTGACAATTCCATGAAATGCTTCCCTGCAGTGTTGGTGGATTCTTTCAGCGTCACTTTGGGAAAGAGGTATTAATCTTCAGATCTCATAATACCAATACGACGGAAATTTCCTAGTCTTATTATTTCACTATTCATATGTCCATTACCAAAGCATAGGCATGACTGCTCTATTCTTATTTTTTAAGGTTGTTGACTATCTCATTGACCCTGTTGTTGCTGGAATCAGCGGAGGAGATCCTGAGTCACTTTCAGTGAGTTTCTATTCCACTTCTTTTAATTGAACTGCTTTGAACTTATTAAAAATAATAGACGTGAAAGCTTACAAATTATGAGACATATGCCTTTTACTTGTGGGTCTAGAAGAAACAGAACACACAAAACACACACAGAGAGAGAGAACTTAAATAACAGAATTTGCCTCTCTCTATATGTTCTACAGTACGTAACAGAATTTGTTTGTCAGCTCATGCCATCCTGTGTCTTTAACTTGCCTAATATTGTTTTTCTTCCCCTCTCATTTTTTCAAATAGATGTGCCATGCATTTCCTGAAGTATGGGATCTAGAAAAAAGGTACGCTTCATTGAATTTGGTTCTGTCTGCGACCATTTTTCATCAGGCACCTTGGCTGTTTCAGTTCTGATGTTTGTTTTTCTTTTATAAAGTACGTATACAATTTTTTTGTATATATGTATCTTAACGAATCCTGTGCAACACGTTCCCTGCTCATCGCTGCTTTATTTTTCTTGAAGCATTGTTTATTGGTGTGTCATTATGATGTAGTATTATGTCATGTTATATCTCATGGTTAGGCTGCTTGGCTGTTTAAATTCAGTTTTAATAGAATATCAGGTTGATACTGGGGATTTATTCATTTGGTTAACGAATAAATAAATCTCTTGTTTATGAATGTTGTGGCCTTCAAAAGTTTCTTCCGAAATAAAAAAACTGTTGTATTATGTTTATAGTTGCATTATCCGAAGTATGTGTTAGTTAATAACTCAAAGTTTTAATATACTGACAGGTTTGGTTCAATCATTTCTGGGGCAATTCAATCTAAATTATCCTCCAAAGGTGGAAAGGGGGGAGACAAGCGTAGACGTGGTTCCTTTTCGTTTGTGGGTGGAATGCAGGTAAGGTAAAGTGATTTCATCTATCTCGAAAAGTAGTTCTTACCTCATGCCAAATGTTTATACTATTTGACAAAGTTCACGCTTGTTATTCTTCTCCTTATGTTGAATAACTAAAAAAAAGATTCTTGAAAGTTATATGGAAACTGTAGTGGAAACCACCAATGCATGAGGTTACTGCTGGTGTGAGCTCTGGGAGTGGGGTGTGTCAAATCTGTGTAAACTTTCCTCTGTCACAGGGGAATAATCTTATGATACGCATGGAAATTGCATGCAAAGTTGAAATTTAAGTGAGTCTTTGCATTTTGTAAAACTAAATGCATTGCCATTTTCTTGTTTCTTCCATGCTGAACTGCTGACAAGAAATAATGAAATATGTTTGCCAAGAGGAAATATAATCCCTGCTAATTTGAATATCTAATCAATCATAAGCTAAGACAATCAGATATATCATCACTGGTCATCATTTGGTCAGTAAGTTGTTACATACTCCCCCGTCCCCGAAAAAGAGTCGCCCTTTCCGGTCTGTCCTAAAAATGGAGTCGCATTTCTAAGAAAGGAAAAAAACTTTAAAGTGTAATCTTACTAGGTACAAGCCAGGCCACATCCTTAAAAAAACATGTTATCTATAACGCGACTCGTTTGGGGGATGAACGAAGTATATATATACTTAACAGTTACTATGCAATATCAAATGCAATAGTAAGTTCTGTTGCAATTAAGACAAATGCTTTACAGAATCATCTGACTCTTATCATGTCATTGCTTGGGTGAGTATTCATGCTTGTGGAGATGCATGAATTTGTGTGTCTTATGATTACTATACACTTTACGGTCCCCACCAGTTTTTTTGTTTCCTATACAACTCTTTATGGAAAAATCAGCTATAAACTTGGAGTCGTTAAATTTGCAGACACTCACGGCGGCGATATGCAAAGAGATTGGAAAAAATGATCTTTATCTTCAAGCAAAGGTGCAAGAATTATCTTGTAGCTATGATAAGAATTCACCTGTAGGGGATTGGACACTTTCTTATGTTTCGAACGATAGCGAACGCTTAAACCAGCAACATTTTGATGCTGTAGTTATGACGTAATCACATTTGTGCTTTAAATGATCTATTCACCCGATGAATACACTGCTCTCTTGATGACCATGTCATACACTAATATATTTTTTCCTTGCTCTTTGTATAAAGACTGAATTCATCTAATTAGCTTAATCATTTTGACCATTTAACATTTACCAATCAGGCTCCACTCAGTAATGTTAAAGAAATGAAGATTGTGAAGAGAGGAAGCCAATTTCTGCTTGATTTTATCCCTGAGGTATGTCCGCTTGTGACCAGGTAACATGGTTTTTTTTGCTCATCTTAGACCATCGAAGGATGCAAGTAAAAGCATGTTAAGGAAAAACTTGGCGTTTTAATCGATAAGGATGCAAGCATAAGTAAAGTTTCCAGTTCCTGCACGTCTGTGAATGAGGCACATCTTAGTTATGCGTAGCTAGTTCTATCAGTTGATGTGATTGCTGATTCTAGTGTTTGCGCGTTTGCGTTTATGGTGCTTATGCTTTTACTCATACTTTTGCACCAATATTGGTGGATCAAGTAGTTTTTTTTTTTTTTTTTTTAATAGCGTTAAGAGAAGGCCACGCGTGATCCATAGATGTAAGTGGATGTCTTTCGAAAAAATGGTTCATCTCTTCTGGTTACGATAATATGCATTTTTTCCTTTAAATGAACTTATCCATTAAGAGATGTTTAAATAGTATTGAAATGCTGTGTGCCAAGTCATCACCTAATTCTTTCAAATGTGTTCCATTTCATCCTTTTTAGCTGATTCAGTAGTTTGCTTCTATCAATAATGCAGGTGAGTTATATGCCAATTTCAGTTATAATAACCACATTCAAGAAAAAGAATGTTAAGCAACCACTTGAGGGATTTGGTGTGCTGGTTCCTTCCAAAGAGCAGCAAAATGGTTTGAAGACTCTAGGTAAAGCTTTACCAAGACTTCCTAAAAGTTGAGATTTTTTTTTTTTTTTTGCTTCCAGTATATCCTTAGTAGGTTTTGACCATGCAGGCACACTCTTTTCGTCTACGATGTTTCCGGATCATGCCCCGAAGACTTGTATCTCTATACCACATTTGTTGGGGGAAGCCGGAACAAAGAACTAGCAAAAGCTTCGAGGTAGGACAGTGCGGCAGCCATTCTTCTGTCAAACCTTTTCTTTTCTCAGTTTCCTTTTTATATTTTATTGGTATTTTCTTGAAAATATTATAATATTTGCTTTGGGCTTATAGGGATGAGTTGAAAGACATAGTAACTTCTGATCTCAGACAGTTGCTGGGAGCAGCGGGAGAGCCAACATCTTTCAAGTAAGGCGTGATACATTAGGAATCTCAAGAATTAAAACTTCATTATTTTTATGTCGCTTACCTATTGGGATATAGTATACTCCCTCCCGAAAAGTTAGTCCCTCCTTTTTCATTATTAATGTGAATGAACTTTGAGCAATAATTTAGGTTACTTCTAATTATCATGATGGAAATCTAAAAATAGATATTGATGGTATTTGTAATGGTGTACGAGTATCAATAAAAAAAATAAACTTCATTAGGATAATTAAAAATAGCGAAGGGGAGCCTTGGTACACCGGTTAAGGTGTTGCCGTGTGACCTGGAGGTCACGGGTTCAAGTCCTGGAAGCAGCCTCTTGCAATGCAAGGTAAGGTTTGCCTACATTTCACCCTTGTGGTGGGGGCCCTTCCCCGGACACTCGCTATGCGGGGATGCCTTGTGCACCGGGCTGCCCTTTTTTTTAGGATAATTAAAAATAGCCTTAATTATTGCTCAATGTTCATTCATAATAACAACAAAAAAGGAGGGACTAACTTTCCGGAACAGAGGGAGTAGGAATAAATACATTATGTAACAATTTCTTATAAGCTCTTTGGTATAATACAGTCACTACTACTGGAGTAAAGCATTTCCACTTTATGGGCGTAACTATGACTCAGTTATTGAAGCAGTCGAAAAGATGGAAACAAACCTTCCTGGATACTTCTACGCCGGTAAGTAGCTTTCTCTTGCTTGCAGGCATTTCACAACGGAATTTCATTAAGTGACAAATCTTGCGATGTGCTCGTTGATTATAAAACAAACATGAGTAAATACGGAAACACACGAGTTTCCTTGATATTTTTGACTTTCAATTGGGCTCCTTTTGGGCAGAGGGAGTTGCTGTAAGCTGTTTGAGAACTCGTGTATGAAAATTGAACAATCCAAGTCCTTTCTCATATACTCCCTCCATCAAGGATAGATAGTCCCACTTTTTAGTGGTCAATTTGATGAACTTCAACAGAAATTTAGGAAAAAATAATTATCCCAATGAAATTCTAAAACTAGTCATTGATATTCCATTAATACTACCAATAATAAAGTTAGAATTAATATATACATTGGTCAAGGTTCAATCATATTAACTAAACTAAAAGAGTTGGACTATCTTCCGGGACGGAGGGAGTATGTCACTACGCTTGTAAGCCAAACCTTCAAGTTATGCGCCGATCACAAACCTTGAACCTCGACGGGGAAGTTGTTTTATGGGGTTCTCTTACCATCAACTCTATGATTCCATTTTATGAATGCATGAGAGGACGGAAACTCTTTTTAAGGGTTCCTCTTAGGCTGAGTTGTTTCGATAATTCAGTTCCTTAACTGTCTCAGGGAACCACAACAAGGAGGAATCTCTGTTGGGAAAGCAATATCCTCAGGGTGCAAGGCAGCTGAACTTGTAATCTCATATCTGGATTCTTCTTCAGATGGAAACTTGTCCAACGAAAACTGATTCTGAAATAAGGTATTCTTCTTTATATAGGCCCAGTCTTCCCTACCAGATGTTACATATTAGTGCAAATTCAAGTAGTACATTCAATATGCAAACAAGTAAATCAAATTTCTTAAAAACATTGACAAGTCAAATGTGACATTTATTTTGGGAGTTGGGGAGTAAAATGAAGTCCGACCCATTTTCCTCAAGCATTTGGATACCTGTCATACCATCAACACAATCCTCATTTTTCAATATGGCTGAATAGTACCCCCCCCCCCCCCCCCACCCCAACCCCCCTCTAAATGAATCCCCATTTTAGCACTTTAAGACGCAAATATACACAAATTCCCTTAATGATTTCACCATATTACCTAATAATAACAAGTGTAATATGAACATAGAGTTTGTAACCTCACCAAAAATGGACATTCATTCAGAACTTTGTATTTTTTTTTTTTTTTTTTTTGAAAAAGGAACATTGATAATAGGGTCAAGAAAAATGAAATCCTTCTTCATAATTAGAAAAAAATATTAGAAAAGGGATCATTATTGCATGGTTTATGCTCATGCTGCCAGTTTTCTACACTCCTGTTTTCCTTATAGCTTGCATGATTAGTTTCTTGCGTGAAAATTTTAAAGAACATATTGCAAGAGAGCAGTTTGTTTTGCTGGTTTAATTTGACATTCATAATTTTGGCAGCTGTACGAAGGAACTTCTTTTGAGTACAGACGTCGTTTTGAAGATTACACAAAGTTCTAACTTTCTTCTTTTGAGTACAGACGTCGTTTTGAAGATTACACAAAGTTCTAACTCTCGGATATGGTCACTCGCTGTTCTTGCATGGTTTTGAACATTTCTGATTTTTCTAATTTTGGTCGGGTAATGGAACAATGTTTAATTTAAGGAGCTGCGGAATGATGGTTTACTTTAAGAACTTGAAGCGTGTTTCTGTAATTCCGTGTAGAGTAATACTTGGAGCACAAAATGCTCACGAAATGTGGTTGATATTTATGAATTGGATATTTAAATTGTGAGCCCAATTATTTAATGTTTTCAAAACCAATAAACGAAAGAATGTCAACTAGGATTTTGTGAGCATTTGTGCCCTCTATTTATTATTTTTTTTGCCAATTTCTTTATCTTTTCTATCAACTTTCTAGTCGAATTGCTTAAAACCCAACTTCTTTACCTTGGATAAAATGTTTTGATTTGCGTATGAAATAATCGTGTTCAAAATATTTTTGTTTTATAGATTGCAAAAATAAAAATTTGATGATAAGTAATCAAACTTACAGTTATAATCAACTGAATAACCATTTAAAATGGTGCAATTTTTTGGTCAGTCGAAGAAAAGGGAAATAATAAAGTTATAAAAGATGGTTATAAAATGTGGTGTATAAAATGAGGTGTAATAATTGTGTTAGGGCTAGTTTTTAGAAAGGACATGATTAAACATGATTATTATTGGTGTAATATCGGTGTTTAACACCCAACCCTTAAGGGATAAATAGCAGGGGATAAGCACTTATCGCTCCAACCTCTAATTATCCAATATTAAATCCTACCAAACAACTTATCTCGTATATTATATTATGCCTGTATCAAGTTAACAACGACCCTTTAGTGTTTCAATAGATGTAGCGGGTTCACCTCGATGCCACAATAAAAATATCACCTCATTCTTTTCTAGTCGTTAGCCAAGCCAAGCCATATAATCCGGGCCAGCTTAAGCCCAAAAAATGGAAAGGGGACGGACCATGCCGAGTCCAAATCCGTTTAAGATGGGTCGGGCTACCCGTTTTAAACATCCCACACTGCACTTGAGATTTGCTCCTATCTCTAGGGTTCTATGTTTGAAGCTGCGGAATCATCCAAATCAAAAATTCCCGGCGATTTTTTTCCGATCCGGCGCACTTGTAAGTAACTTTTCCCCAAATGCTTCGTTACATTTCGAAATCCCTCTTTTTTCACAAACCTAACCCTAACACACTCACAAGTTTCCGATTTATCAAAACCCAATCTCCCTCAATCAAAACCAAGCAAGAAAAACAATCTCCCACAGTTTCTTACTTAAGAAATTCTTGTGGTTGTTGTCGTTACAATCTGCTATTTCAGCTTCTAGATTGGTACACATTAGGAACAAAGGGAGATCAGACTCTGTTCTTGAGCTGTTAAGATCACATGGCTTCTCCCAAAATGACATTTCGAAACTAATTCGAAGCGCCCGCGGATTATTTTGCAGACCCAGTCAATAATTTAAGACCTAGGCTCGAGTTCTTTGAATCTTTGGGTATTTCAAGATCTAATTTGCCTGAAAATGTTATTAAATGTACAAGAATGTTTGATAGGAGCTTGAATGGTGGCATTAAACCAGCACTTGATTTTCTCAAGAGGTATGCCGACACCAACGAGAATGTAGCTCGCACGCTCAGAGCTTTGAACGGTCTGATTTCCGTAAAACTTGAGAAAGTTTTGCTGAATGTAGAAACTTTACGCAATTACAATATGCCCAAAACGCAGATTGGGAAAATCGTTTGGTACTACCGAAATCAGTAGCTTGGAGACCTGATGTATTCAAGGAGGTGGTTACTGATGTTCCAAAATGGGCATTGATCCAAATTGTAGAAAGTTCATCTCTGCTGTTGTTGCGATGACAATGATGAACAAGGCTATGTGGGATAAGAAGAAGGAGACACTTTTGAGTCTGGGTTGGACCGACAGTGATTTGATTTGGGGTTCAGTTTGCAGCCAATGTTTATGTCTACCTCGGTGAAGAAGATGAGGGAAATGATGGATTTCCTTGTGAACAAGATTGGTTTAAAGGCGTCTGATGTAGCTAGATGTCCAAAATGTGCTCCTGATTAGTTTGGAGAAGAGAGTTATACCTAGATGGTCAGTTCTCCAGATTTTGTTGTCAAAGGGTCTATTGGAGAAAGATTCAAATTTGATTTGGAAATTTAATGCTTCCAAGAAGATATTTGAGATCTCGATTGTGCACAAGTTTAAGGACAAAATCCCTGAATTGGTCAAGGCGTATGAAAATCAGGTTTCTCTAGAGAAAGTTGCAAAGCCAGCATAGATGTGAATAAAAGAGTTTACTGAATTTTAGTTACTTCGGTTCTGGGTTCTGTCAAATGAAGTCGATGCAATAGACTGAAGCTCTATATGATCTTTCTCTCTCTCACACGCGTACTCTCACTCTCTCACGCTTCTCATATCATGTCGTATCTATTTCCTTTGAACCTATTCCTTTGACCAGGGACGATTAACGCCTTGGTGAGTTGCTAAGTTGCAATTTGTCATCCTGCATTATTACCATTTGTTTCCTCCTAGTTTCTACAACCTCCGTCTTTGAAAGTTAGTCTCTCTTTTTTCATTATTATTTTGAATGGACTTTGAACATTAATTTAGGTTAATATAATCATCCTACTAATGAAAATCAATATTGTTATTGAACATCACTATAAATGTTATCAATAACAATTTTTAGATTTCGTTAAGGATAATTATATTAACCTAAATGATTTGCTCAAAGTTCATAAAAAGAACAAAAAAAAGAAAAAAAGAAAAGAGGAAGTAACTTTCCGGGACAGAGCAGGTATGGGTTGTATTTGCAACGAAAAAACATTCTTGAATGGAGGATAATGCTAGAGACTGAGCCATCTGTCCATGGAAGGATCTTTTCATGCAGGTAATTGGAACAACTGCTACTACTGAATTTGAAAAGGGTTGACCTATCATGCAGGTAATAGAATGGTTACCTATCTTTGTCATTCCATACATGTACCCTTAGAAAAAAGTGATACTCTCTTCCGTCGATCTTCGCGTTTGACTATTCAAACTTTTTAAGGATATGATCACTTGCTTCAGTAGCCTTCTTTGGTTTATGCGTTGTTAAACTTAAATGTAGAAATGTGAAGATTTTTTTGGGACAATGAAATATGACAAATGAGGAGATCATTTTGGGGCACGGGGGAGTATATGCTTAGAGTGATCTCAACATTCTAAACATGTCCCATCTATCCCATTCGTTAGGAGTTCAGATCTCCTGTATCACTTTTGTGTGCTACTCTATGTACCACTTGTAATTCAACCGTTCAAATGTTTGCATAATAAAACAATAATACCAATCTCAATAATTATGAGCCATTAAATCACTTGTTGTCGCACATGAAGTGGTACACGCAGTGGCACAGAGGATTTGGACTCATTCGCTAGGGTTCTTTCTATCATTCTGTCTCTCCCTCCACACCACTGGCACTGTAAATTTATAGCAAGGTCTAATTCCTTCTCGAAAATGTTATATAGAATCACATGATAAGGTGTTGTACCATTGATGACATGTGCATCAATTTATTGTGCAGTACCACACATTGAAGCGTATTTATATAAGTGTGTGCCATTATTCTGCAACGAATCAAAAAGTATTATGTGTATATGAGATCTCATATACACGTAATCTTCTTTCCAAACATTTCGTTTTGCTAGTACAAAAGGACTAGTTAAAAAAAATTGGTAAAAAAAACTTTAGGGATAAAGTTTTTTCCAAAAAAAAAACCATTCATTTTTGGAA
>JAOWBW010002300.1:46042-97379 GCA_026119855.1 Campanula takesimana
GGGATAATAATCTTTTATTATAAAAAGTTGTTTGAATAGTAGGTGTTGTGAGTATGAAGGAGAGAGAAAGTGGGTGGAGAATAATAATGAAAAGTTGTTGTGAGTATGACACGTGAGTCCTACTAATAAAAAAGTAATAAAAGGTTTCCATTTTGGGATGTCCTATTTTCGAGTGGGACACCCAAAATGGCAAAACGTCCTATTTCGGGTGGGACGGAGGGAGTATGTAGTAAATTGTGAGATCGAAGTGAGAAGTAAGAAAGTTATAAAAAATGATAGCCATTAGTCTCGTTGTTTCTATAGTGAAAGTGAATTTGACTTTCTGCTCTTTGAAAATTGATTGGGGCCCATGCATAAAACCGATCGGAATATGACTGAAATTCGAAAGGCCAGATTGGATTGTTTAGCCTTTCACACACGAAAAGAAAATCCTACATCCTTAAAAATATTAACCTGTCAACAACAATTGTTAGTATAGAACAGAGGCAGTGGCAAACCTATAAATTTTGTCTAGGGGTCAAAATGATATCAGAACGCAAGCTAAAAAACAAAGGGGTCGAAAATAGATAAAATGATATTTAGTGTATTTTTTAAAAAAATAAACGTACTAAAGTGACATTTTTCAAAAGTAAAAGGGGTCGAGTGACCCCTTCCCTTCTACTTGATGAAATGCACAATGAAAATTTAGTAAGTTAAGGCGCAAAGATGAAGGGGACGTACAGACCAATATGAAATTAATAATTATCTCTTAGATTGGTGGATTTGGGGATGGCTGATAATTTATTAACTCGAAGTTTCTACTAATTTGCAATTCGACTTTTTTTTATATATATAATACGATGTCAATGTCACATTTTTGTTTTTTTGCAAATTCATTTAAAATTTGATGTAAAATAATTGTGGATGGAAAATATATCAAGTTTCTTTTGTGGAAATACATTATTCACCGATAAATTCAAAATTTTCTATTTTCCATTCTCAAACTCTCAATAAATTAATTATTACTCATATTATCTATTTTATGAATAGTGCGAATATTCCTTTCAAAAAAATGTATAGTGCGAATATTAATGAACACAATTTGAATTAGTTGTGCAAACTGTTATGGGTAAAATTCACATGACGACATCTTCAAAGATCGCACCATCCTGACAACTGCAGCTCTGTAAGTAATTAAAACTATTTTTATTTACTGTTGTGCCGATCACAGGTATTAAAACATGTGACAATTGAAGACCTTTGAAACTATTTTTAAACGACAACAAGATATGGTCACAAATAAGAGATCATGTCCGGTTTTCTAGGAGAGTTAGTTAAGCTAGGGTTATCTCTTTTTACTCTTTGTATTTAAGCAAAGCTAAAGGCGGCACACAAGAGACACGCTCACTAATTTATCATTGTAATCCGTCATAGCTCCATTTGTAACTCCAATCATCAATACAATCGTTGTGGGGTGGTAGGTGCTCGGAAACACCTCCCGAGGTTTTATGCGGCGAGATCATTCTCTCAAGGGCTTTCCTCGTAAACATCATTGTGTCATTATCATCTTCATTTAAACAGTTATATTCCAAAGCACCCTCCATTCAATCCAAAGATTAAACACCTTTTTTCTAATTTAGTTCTTATTGTTTTTTCACCAAAACAGTTTGGCGCCCACCGAGGGGCCTTTAGGTTTTAATTGTTTGAATCCCTTCCAAATCAGAATGCCTACTCAACCTATGATTTACGGCACTAGCAAAGCTCCTACCTTAACCATTGGTTTGAACTCACCAATTGGGGGCAACAGCCCTAACAAGACGACAGGCGGCCATTCTGGGTCTCTACCGCCACCGCCACCTGGTGGAGCCAGCAAGAGGCAGTCGGCACTATCATCTGATCCTGAACTCAAGAATATTCTTATCCAGATGAGGAATCATCTAGACAAGCAGCAAAATAGTACCTCAGTAATCATGGACACCTGGTGAACTTGCAGAAGGAACAAAGATCATTAAGCGAAAGGGTGGATTCCGTGTCACCAATTCGCCCTAGGACTCTTAACTTCGGCACTGGGGGGCAGTCCTTCAGTATTCAATGAGAAGATCCCGATGGCCAGCGCAACTGATGGTGGAATTCCGTCATCTCCCTTGGTGACGACTTCTCCAATGATGACGTCGTCCTCGGATCCTGGTTTTTTCCAGTTCTCTCCGCTTGGCAACACTTCAATCTCGCCTTTCACTTATAACATTTTGAGGACATCTACTGGCCAACATACACTAATAGTACCATAGTGACATCTATAGCGGATGTCAACCCCTTCGGTAACTTTCAAGTATTGCATTTGATAATACTGCTCGTACTGCTAATCCTTTTGCAGGAAACTTCATAGCAAGTCAACTTCATGAATTAAGGGATATGGTCATGAATGTACCTGGTGTGACCCCACCTATCCAGCAGTCTCTCCAACATGCTACAGTCAGTCTCGATTCGCGCCAGCAATCGCACATGTTGACATCCGAAAGGATTCAACATCCCATCCATGAAGTTCTATGATGGAAGCACAGATCCTGAAGAGCATGTCGCCCATTATCAAGAGAAGATGGAGATCGTTCGTATACCTCTTCAGTTTAGGGAAGCCTGTTTGTGCAAAGGCTTGGGTCAACCTTGGTTGGACCAGCTTTGAAATGGTTGATTTGTCAACTACCAGGGTCAATCGGTTCATATGCCCAGCTCATCAACATGTTCAATAACCAGTTCTCTTGCAGTTGACAGTTTGAGAAGCTGACCAGTGACCTTTACCGGATCGTTCAACAACCAACCGAAGCGTTGAAGGACTACATTGACAGGTTCAACAAGGAAGTCCTGGAGATCCCTAATCTTGACATGGCGACAGCAACATAAGCTTTCAGGATGGGTTTGAAGAAGGACTCTCCATTTTATGATGATCTGGTGATGAATCCATGCAAAAGAATGGAAGATGTACGCAACAGAGCTACAAGGTTCATCCGGCTAGAAGAAGACAAAGCTCAGCAGTCAAAGAATTCTAGCAAGGCGTCAACATATGACAATCCAGATAGAAGGACAGAGACATCTCATCAGAGGCAGAACAACAGATCCAGACCTTACCATAGAAAATGATTCTAACAAGATTCATTTTGTGGAAGATGGTGACCAAGATGAAACTGAATGTCCTAAAATTACTGATTATGTTTTTCTGTCGATGTCTCAGGTATCCTATGCGCAATGAACAACCTTGGAGACAAAGCAAGATGGCCAAGGAAGAATGACAAACCAGCTACCTGGAAGGACAAGTCCAAGTGGTATGCTTACCATGAAGATTTTGGACACCTTACAGAAGATTGCATCGCCTTGAGGAAGGAGCTGAGATACTTATTGTTAAAAGGATACCTCAAGAAATCCTTAGCCACCGAAAGAACAAGGAAGAAAACAAAGAGAATGTTCTAGAGAGACCGCCTTCTCCTCTATCGGTAACCAAGGTAATCCAATTTATTAGTGGTGGTTCTGATATCTGTGGTACTTATTATTCTGCAGCTAAAAGACATGCACACGAGTCCAAGGATGAAAACCCAGAAGAAAAGACAAGACTTCCCAACTGACTTCTAAATATGTCATCTCCTTTGAAGAAGACGACAGGGATAACGTGTTGGACCCACATCATGATGCACTGGTCATTGCCCTTTAGATAGCAAACTGCAAAGTCCGAAGGATCTTAGTAGATGGGGGCAGCTCTGTGAATCTCATCACCCTTGCAGCCTTGAAAGAGATGAATATTACAATGACAGAGGTGATCAAGAATACTTCAGTACTTGTGGGCTTCAGTGGTGAGACGAAGGATACAGCAAGGGAGATTAGGCTTCCCGTGTATGTTAAAGGCGTCAACTCCATAGAAAGATTTTGTGTGATAGACTGTGCAACTAGCTACAATGTGATCTTGGGTAGGCCCTGGATTCACTCTATGAAGGCAGTGCCCTCCATGTACCATCAGTGTGTAAAGATGCCGACACCTTAGGGAGTTGTCAAGATTTTCAGTGACCAGCAGATGGCAAAGGATTGCTACATGACATCTATGAAGGCGACGTCATCCTCTCGGCAAGCATATCAATTAAAGAAGAAAGCACGTCAGGTCTTGGAAGCAAGGGAGCATGATGTAAAAGAAATACTTTTGGATCCCTCTAAACCAGACTTGAAAGTTCTAATTGGCCAAGATGTACCGGCAGAGTTTGAAGAAGAACTAGTCAATCTCTTGAAAGAAATGGTTAAAAGCTTCGCCTGGAAACATGAGGACATCACGGGGATTAGTAAAGACGTCATAACTCACAAGCTTAACATAAATCCTTCCTTCAAACCGGTGTGCAACAGAAAAGAAGAAAGTTTGCTCAAGAAAGGAATCAGATTATCCAGGAAGAAGTTGACAGGTTGCTGAAAGCAAAGATGATCAGAGAAGCAGAATATCCAAAATGGTTGGCTAATGTTGTTGTGGTGGAGAAAATAAACGGTAAATGGAGAGTTTGTGTTGACTTCACGGACCTGAATAAAGCATGCCCAAAAGATCCTTTTCCTCTCCCACACATTGACACCTTAGTGGACAATACATCTGGGCATGAGATCTTGACATTCAAGGACGCATCTGCAGGATTTCAGCAGATCCAGATGGAGCCATCTGACCAAGAAGACACCGTCTTTATTACACCCACAGGTATATATTGTTATATTGCTATGCCATTTGGACTAAGAATTGCAGGTGCAACAAACCAGAAGCTTGTCAACATGATGTTCAAGGAGCATATAGGGGACACCATGGAAGTCTACATAGATGATATGGTAGTTAAGTCAAAGAAAGCAGAAAACCATGTCCGAGATCTTTCTCAAGCATTTGACATCCTAGATGCATTCAACATGAAGCTGAATCCAACAAAGTGTAACTTCGGCATGAGGTCTGGAAAGTTCCTAGGTTACATGGTGACACAAAGAGGAATTGAAGCAAGTCCAGAACAGATAAAAGCAATCATCAACCTGACGTCACCTCGGACTGTCAAAGATGTTCAAAGACTGACAGGACACGTAGCAGCCCTCAACAGGTTTATTTCAAAATCCTCAGAAAGGTGTAAGCCATTCTACGATATCTTGAAGAAGAATAGCAGATTCGAATGGACAGAAATGCATGAGAAAGCATTCGAAGATTTGAAGCAGTACCTGTCGACATCTCCGTTGTTAGCCAGACCACAAGAAGGCAAACCGTTATATGCATATCTGGCTGTGTCAGAAGCAGTTGTCAGTGCAGTCCTTGTACGTGAGCAAGATGGTAACCAACATCCTATATACTATGTAAGTAAAATCTTTTAGATGCGGAAACCAGGTACTCTCATCTAGAAAAATTAATTCTAGCTTTGATTATTGCATCAGTTAAATTAAGGCATTATTTTGAAACTCATGTTATATATATTCGTACTAATTATCCAATTAAGAATGTTATGAGAAAGCCAGAGATGTCTGGAAGAATGGCAAAGTGGTCCGTCCAGCTAAGCACATATGATAATAGATATGAACCAAGAACTGCAACAAAATCACAGGCACTTGCAGACTTTGTGGCAGACTTCAGTCCAAGTATGCTGTGACGCCCGTCCCAATTTCATATAAATTTCATGCATGATATTATTTTACGATTTAATTTGTGTTATTTTTATCATTTTTAATGACTTACTTGATCAAGTAAAATATTTAAATAAAAGTATTTGAGTTGCAAAATGACTAACTAGCATGATTAGAAGTTAAAATAGTTGAGTTAATATTTGTAAATAATGATAAGGAGGTTAAGTTTTAAAGTTGAAACTTTAGGGGTTTAAATGTAATTGATTAAATTAGAGGGGTGATTATGAAAATTTGATTATTTAAACCTAGAGACTTCGTGAAAGTCTCTTTGCTTTCCCATGTCTCAGCAAGTACTCCCTCTGTTCTGCGTAGAGATGAAGGGTTTGACCCAAACTCTCTCTAATTTCTCATTCTTTAGTCCTTCGTTCTAAAATCCGACTTCACCAAAATGTTCGGGGCGTCGAGTAGATCATTTCTAGCCGATTAAAGTATTATTTCAATGATATTATTTCCGTAGTAAGTAAGTTACTACTCCCCTTTTAATTATAGTAATGTTTATTCATGCTATATGTGATACTTTTACTGTCAATTATTGCCTAATGGGTGGTATTGGTGTTAATTATTTATTTTGGTACTATGTGGTGTTAGAAACATTTTTAATTAATTAAATTGACCCAAGTAAATAAAACGGGAATTATGATAGTACTTTTCAGACGGTGAATTAGGACCAGAGCAAAAGAAAGGAATTAGACGTCTACCAGGAGAGTGGGCGGCCGCCCAGAATGGGTGTGCCGTCGCATATCTATCTGACTTGGTTTAGGCCTTTGGCGTAGCAGTTGGGCGACCGCACAGGATAGTGTGTGCGGCCGCACACCATGGCAGAGAAACAGGATTGGCCAAATTTTTAGGATTTCTTCTCTGTCTAGGTTGGTTTTATTCTAGGTTGGCACTATAATCGTAATTACCATCCAATATGAGTAAAATACTCAATGAAGTATATAAGATATAATAAAAATATTTCCTCCCATAATTGAGTTGCTAAGGAAAATAGGGACTAGTAAAAGTATAATTATAATTAATAAAGTTATGATCAATACGATTTAAGTCGACGAGAATAATTACGGAATGCAATATGTGTTCGGAAATGTATTCGATCATTAATCGCAAATATACGCGATGTGTATAATCGTGATTAGGTACAATACGACCTATCCTATTACATACTTAGAGTCTAATACGTGTGGGCTCTAATTGGGATTGAAGGTATTATGGTAGACACATTAATGTGCTCTGGTTGTATTGGAGTATATGTGCAAATATTGGATATAATTATGTGTTATTGATGTGACCAAACGATTACATGGTTCATGAGATTTAATGGACTGGTCCACTACTTTTGGGCCTAGTTCTGATATAGTTATGTCAAGTAAATACCTACTTGTGCATTTTATGTGAGTCCAGCTGGCTTGTGTATTTCGGGGGTGTATAGATGTACGGTTATTGCGAGTGCTGGGGCTAAGTAATAACCGTGGGTCTATACATCTGTGACCGTTTCCCCTACTACCGGCCATAGTAGGGGCATAGCTTCCGATTGTTGTAGCAATACGCATGGCATGGATAGCTATCTTTTTATCGGGCAAGATACTGGATACCGGATCTTATATCGTACTGCAAAGCAGCGTCAGATTGATATGTTTACAGCGACAGCAACACAAGCATCGACAACAATGGTTATAATTGGTATGGAGGAATACGGTCGGAAGTGGTTAGAAGACCATATCCTTTGTTATGTGTTTACTTCAGTTATTATGTGTTGCTATGTGATTGGTGATTACAGCATTACTTATTGAGAATGCTCTATTGTGATTATTATTTACATGATAGCATGTCATGTAGTTGCATTAGTAAACTTACTGGGTTTCGACTCACCCCGTTTCTTTGTTTATTTGTTTTCCTTAGTTTCCAGGCAAGGAAGATCGTCAGTAAGGTATGACTTAGCGGGGATCTGTGAGAAGGTTGTTTCTTTTATGGGTAGTTGCTTTATTGAGCTTATATATGTTTATTTTTGTGAGGACGATGGTTTTACTGAGTTATTTAAACTCTGTAAATTTGGGTAGATTTGTTTTATGCCTGTAATAAAGTATTTGTTATTCTTTGTGCCGGTACATGTTCTAGGCGTGGTTGGAGTTCAGTATAACTCTAGTTTGGTTGTTCACTAGTTGAGGCGGTTTGCCTGTGGTTGTTTTTAGTATTCTATTGTCGAGCAAGTGTAGCTCGTGTGTTATACAGGTTTATGGATGATCATAGTATTAGCAGGCGTCATGTCCGTTTTATAGCAGGGTTAACACACCTGGTTTGTGGTTCCATATAGGACTTCAGAACTCGGGTCACGTCATATGCAACCTGAAGTAGAACTTGAGGTCCAACAGCTTCAAGGTGACGACATCGTCACGTGGACCTTATTCACAGATGGTGTATCCAACATGAGAGGAACAGGTCTGGGTATTGTCCTGAAATCACCACAAGGGGACATCATACCACATGCCATAAGCTGTGATTTTAAAGCTACCAACAATGAAGCAGAATACGAGGCTTTGATTGCAGGACTAACTGTTGCTCTAGACCTCAACGTCATGGCAATTCAGGTATACTGTGATTCATTATTATTGGTTAATCATTTCAATGGTTCCTATGCAGCTAAGAATGCCAAGATGACTTCATACTTGGGGATCGAGAAAATCCTAGCAAGCAAGTTCCAAAGCTTTTCCCTAGAACAGGTACCTAGAGAAGAAAATTCTCAATCAGATGCCCTTGCTAACCTGGGATCAGCCTTCAAAAGTGCCTCTCAAACCAATATTCCAATCATTCATGTCAACATTCATGCTCTGGAAAAGTTAGAGCTTTTCAGCATAGATAACGACATCCAAGAA
Organism: Campanula takesimana; assembly: GCA_026119855.1. Lineage (NCBI taxonomy): Eukaryota > Viridiplantae > Streptophyta > Magnoliopsida > Asterales > Campanulaceae > Campanula > Campanula takesimana. The sequence continues at coordinate 54,559 of JAOWBW010002300.1, forward strand.
GATCAAGACAGTCAGACAGAAACTTCATGGACCACTCCAATCATCAAGTACCTTCAAGATGGCACTATCCCAGTTGATGAGAAGAGTTCTAGAGCATTAAGAGTAAGAAATTCAAGATATCTGTTAATAGACAATGTGATGTTTAAGAAATCGTTTGTAGGTCCATATTTAAGGTGTCTAGAATCAGATAAGCTAAAGAAGTTCTTAAAGAGCTACATGAAGGAATTTGTGGTAATCATTCTGGGGGGCAGAAGCTTGTACACCAAGGCTCTAAGGATGGGTTACTTTTGGCCTACAATGCGTCAAGATGCTTATTGGGTATGCTTATCTCTTAACCCTCCTAATTATGTTAGAATTGATTGATACCATCACCTAAGAGTATTTTATGGACTTTAGGACCCTATGTAAGAAGTTTTATAACTTTAATTTTTAGCTTAGTCCACTTTATAGTATAGGCTTAGAATATAGGACTTGGAGCGAAAAGGAATGAAGAACTAAGCAAGACTGTGGTCTCTGCGCAGGACTTCTCTGCCCAGGACACCACTGTGCAGGTCTCTCCTGCACAGCATTCTACCTTGCTTAGTTTTCGATGCATTCATATCACCTAACTTGGAAAATGCTTAGAAGATGCACGCTTATTAAAGTGCTGAGGTGTGCAGAAATGACAAATTTGCACACTCAACATATCCAACGATGGAGATGCGCTCAGATGAAATAATTCAAATAAAGACAGCTGTCAACCATCTAGAAGAAGCTTTTGAATTTAGTCTTCATGCTCAGTCTCCAATGGCTCAAAGATCCCTGCGCACCAATCATATTGTGCCAGGTCATCAACCTTGATCAGATCCCAACGGCTATAAAGGACATCTGCGCACCAATCATATAGTGCCAGCTCATCGTCCTTGCTCAGAGCACTAACGGCTAGTTTTAAGCTCTCTGCTATAAATAGCCTGCTCATCTTCATTTCCAATTTGCTAGAGTTTGTGCTTTCATAAGTGTCCTTGAAGTTAAGAAGATTGCTGCTCATAATCCCAGATTCAAGAACAACCTTCAAACCTTCATACCTTCAAACTCCTGCCCAGATCCTAAGCCTTATATCACCAGAATTCTTCGTGCTCTTAATCTCATAGATTCATAGAGCCCAGAAATTTTGTCACACACATACCTCTTGAAGCTTCGATCATTTAGATCTTACTTCTCAAGAAACACTGGTTTAGTCTAGGATTTGCACTTCATAGATTAGATTTTGATTTGAGTTTTGATTCTTTGTAATCTTGTAAAAGCTCCTCACATCAATATAAATCTCATTAGAAAATCCAAGACTAACCATCTTGGTAGAGGACGTAGATCTTTCATCGATCGAACCTCTCCAAATAGCTTGTTCATTATTCTCGCTGTTTGATTCCTGCTTAGTTATTTCTGAATTACTGCTTTGTTTGATCTTACCAGATTGCTGCTATTGCTGCTGTGCTTGTTATTGCTTATTGCCTTATAAACTTTTTAACCAACTCTTTTAGCCAAAACTTAGTGCGTGCATTTTATCCCTGCGCAGTATACCCTGCGCAGTTTGCTTTAAATTTCCGCTGTGCATTTCACACTCTCACTGCACGCTATACTTAACTTATTTGAGAACTGTGCGCATAAGACATTAATTTGCAAAATGTTTTGAAAAGAATTTAAAAACGCTATTCACCCCCTCTACCATTTTCATACCCTTGTTACCCCTTTGGGACCAACAAGTGGTATCAGAGCAAACACCTTCATAAAACTTGTTTTGTTTTTCAAGCTTAACAGCTTGGGTACCGATTCAAGATGGCTTCAAAATCCTGGGCAATGGCTAACTATTCACATGTTCTAGTGCTGAATGAAGATCACTTCGAAATCTGGAAGAACTGCATGCTCACTCATTTTTCTTCTATTGACGAGATCCTCCACGACATCGTTCTTGAAGGACCATACATCCCAATGAAGGCTAATCCAGATGCTGCTACCAACAAGGAAAATCCTACAATCAAGAAGACCAAAGAAGAATGGACCGGTGAAAAAAAGAAATGAGTTGGCTATGATGGAAGAGCAAGAAACATCATTATTTGCACGCTAAACCTCTCCACGCGCAATCAAATTGTGAGTGGTGGAACTGCAAAGGAACTATGGGATGCTATTGAAGGATATGTTAATGGAGACAAAGTAAGTAAGGAAAACAAAAGATTTGTGGTGCAAAGAAAATTCAACTGCTTCATGAGAAAATATGGTGAAACCTTGAGACAAACTTATGATCGCTTCTGTGCTGTTGTAAACTCTTGTAAATCTCTTGGAACTACTTTCACTAATAAAGAAGTCAATTCTCAATTCTTAGATGCGCTAGGTTCCAGATATGTGCACAAGGTAAGTCATCTGGAAGATTTTGGATTTTTAGATACTTGGCCTCTGCGCAGCTTATACGCTAACTTAAAAGTGTATGAGCTAAAACTTGATCGAATTGATGAAACTGAAGGCAAAGGAAAACTTGTTTCCTATGTTGCGCAAAAGGAACCTGCGCCTGCTCAAACCTCAGACAAAGTCTCTACTTCCTCTTTACTTGAAATGGATGATGATGATTTCGCTATGTTCGTTAAGCGATTCCAAAAATTCAGGAAATTCTCTAAACCTGGATCCTCGAGCAAACCACCTGCTAAGTTTCCTCGAGGCAGAGACTCAAAGAAAGATGACTTTGTTTGCTACAACTGTAGAAAGCCTGGTCATTTCGCATCAAATGCCCTACTCCAAAATTTGAGTACATGAAGTGGAATACAACGCAGAGATCATCAAAGCATCGTGGAATGATTGCTGAAGAAGACTGCGCAGAAAAGGAACTGAAGACTTGGATAGAGACTGACACTGAAAACAGTGATGATGATGACTCTGAGGATGGACTGCTCTGCTTGGTGGCCAATGGTGATGCTGATAGCGATTCAGACAATGATCTCGATACGGACACAAAGGTTGCGCCAAGGACAATTCACAAGAAAGGTCCCACTATCACAGAACTGGTGGAAATGGGACACCTGACTCCAAGCAGACAGAATGGCAAGTACTTATTTGCCAGAGCAGACCTATCAAAGAAATTTGTGGCTGCGCCTCCGCGAAAAGAATCTCTTGAAATTCCTGCTGAAATTGTAATAGAAAAGGATGACTCTGCTGCTGAGCGTGAGTCTATTTTCAATCAAGCTGAAAAGGTAATCAAGAAATTTAATTCTATGAAAAAAGCAGTGGACTTATCAATTGGAGAAATTTCATAGCTTAAGACGGAGAAAACTCTTTTAAAATCTGAGATCACCCTCCTTAAGGAGCAGATTAAGAGCATGACTCCTCTTACTGAAAAGAACCATTTTCTTACAGATCAAAATGCGCTATTTAAAGTAAGAAATGAAGAATTGGCTGCTCAAGTAGCTGATCTCACAAAGATCATTGATGAGTGGACCAAATATCGTGCCACTATGGATCAAATTCTAGAATCCCAAAAAGCCAGTGGAGATAAGGAAGGCTTGGGGTTCTCAACTAGTGATAACTTTAAATGCGCAGTTTTCTCTGAAAAGGAAAAGGAATTTACACCACAGCAAACTATTGAAATTCTTAAAGCAAAACATTCTGCTTCAATGGGTAAAGGATAGGAGAAAGTCCTGAGACAAAATTTCCATTATGTCTACCCAAAGAAGCAAACTAGAAAAGCCAAGGGTAAGGCTAAAGTTGAATCTGCGCTTGACAACGCACCTTTTGATATTTGTTGCGCTTCTCCTTCGAATGTCAAATCTGCGCATAAGGGTCATGCGCATGAAAGCCAAGCGCCTCAACGCCAGATGCGCATACTTAAGAAAAGCGCACCAAAACTTCAAAAGATGGTGTTTGTCAAAGCAAGTTCATCTGCTCCAGTAAAGAATGTTGCGCCAAAGAAAAGTAAAGAGTTTGTAAAAACCCAATCTATAAGTGGCTTACATCATTGTGTTGTGTGTGATGGTTTAGGTCACAAGGCTGCAGAATGCCTTTTGCGATTTGCTCCTAATGCCAAGGGATGTAAAAACCCTAAGGTTAGATAGGAGTGGGTTGTCAAAAGTTGCTAACTCTAGGACCCAAGAATAAAGGGGACCTGCGTTTTTTTAATGTCTATTTTTCAGGTCTCTTACTTCACTGCGTACTCTTCTCAAGCTAAAGCGCATATATGGTACCTAGACAGTGGATGTTCTAGACACATGACTGGAGATGTCACCTCTATTAAAGATGTGCATGAAGGAAGAGGTCCCTCTGTAACTTTTGGAGACAACAACAAAGGGCACATAGTTGGATATGGAAGAATCAGAAAAGATAAAGTGTGCATTGAGAAAGTTGGGCTCGTAGAAGGACTCAAGCACAACCTGCTCTCCATATCACAATTCTGCCATAAAGGTTTGGAATGCCACTTCACTGCAACGCATTGCTACATCAAAGATGGTATATCCGGACTAACTTTGCTCACAGGAACTCGAAGACCAATGTTTACATTATTGATCTTACTGCTATAGATTCTATCACTAATCTCTGTTTTGTAGCAAAGAATGTAAGTGAAATCAGCTGGCTATGGCATAAGCGCTTAAGTCATTTGAACTTCAAGTATTTGGCTAAGCTAGGAAGGGAAAATCTTGTCAAAGGACTTCCCAAAGTAGCTGACCATCATGATAGAAAATGCGCAGCATGCCAGCTCGGTAAACAACCTAAGCAGTCTTTCTCCAGCAAGATTGCCTCCTCAACTTCCAAATGTTTACAACTGCTTCACATGGACTTGTTTGGACCGATCACCACCGCGAGCATTGAAGGAAACAAATATACTTTAGTTGTGGTGGATGATTACTCAAGATATACATGGGTCGAAATGATGATATCCAAAGATGACTGCTATGATATCTTGACTGCTCTCTTTCGAAAGCTCCAAACTCAAAAGGAAGATGACATCGTGAGCTGGTAGGCTTAGTCGCACACCTACTAAATTAGACCTAACTCGGCCACTAATAATGTAATTAGGGTAAGTCAGGGTCGATCCACGAAGAACGATGATTATTTGCGAACAGTCACTTGACCAGATTGGGGGTTTAATTGAGATTTTAATTAATTCCTAAGACGGGAAAATAAACTAAGATGATAAAAACAATGATTTAAAAGCACTTCAGATTGATCACTATCCCGTCCTCTAATTCAATTTCATTGGTACTTCTTATTCTCCGTAAATCCTATTCACTTGATCACGAGATATATTGCAATCTCTGTCTCTTCTTACAGATTAGTCTATAGCAGTGGCACACTCACTATAAACCCTAATTAATAAATTAATCTAACTGGCACAGTCTAGAACGCAGAATTAATTGATTCAATTTAAGAGACTAAGATCAAGAACGCTTTCTAGGTTACTAGATAATCGTTTAATTTTGCCTACTCCCCGAATTGCTATGGCACATACACAATTCGTGGAGATGCTACGGTGAAAAACCCTAATTCTGGCATAGAACAGAGAATTCTAGCATAGAACAAGAAATAGAACTAATGGATTGGCCAAATCCACAAACCCTAAATATTAATCTAGAATCAGAACAGACAAAATTATAAATAGATCAACAAAAGAATAAGAAAAATTACCTCAATTGAATTAAAGAAGGTTCAAGATCTCAACCCAAAGTAATGGAGTTTAGTTCTCCATTAATGGTTACACAAAGCTTTAGAGAGAAAAAGAAAGAACGTGGTATTCAAAGTCCAGAGAGAATAAATAACCTAATCCTCATTCTAAACTAATTAATGACTTTTTTTAAAATTCAAAAATAAAAAGATAATAAAAAAAAATAAAAAAAAACCAAAAAAAATCAGTCCCAGCCGCCGCTCACTTTGTACGGAGGTTGACTTTCACCATTTTACAATTCAGCCCCTGGAGTTTTAATATTTTCAGTTCAGTCCTCCAAGTTTCAGAATTGTCCAAACAGCCCCTCAACTTCCAGAAATTTCAGTTTGGCCCCTGCGCTCTTCCGCCAGTTAACTTTGACTTGACTTTGACTACTTGACCATCGAGACAGACGTTGAAGCTCACCAAAAAATTACATCCAGGAAAATAATTAACTAATAACGACTATTCTACCCCGGATTACAATAAAGCTCAAATGATAAAATAATGTCTCAAATACATCAAATCTAGTCTAAAATACATCAAAATGAACCAAAATATATGAGAGAATAAGGTAAATAATGTATACAAAATCCACCACATCAAATTCCCCCACGCTTAGACCGTTACTCGTCCCTGAGTAACATCCTAACCCCACTCTAAACTCCGGTCTAATCAGCGTAGCATAGGAGAAAATGACCCCTAGTCTCCTCTAACCTCCTCAGTCACAAGTCAACAAACACAAACAACTCGGAGTATAAGAAACTCCGTCCCCATATAACTCCAGGAAATCAAATAAAGATCAATGGCCTTAGCCCGATACAAACTCCAAGATAGTGAAAAACCGTATCCGGACTAAGGCCCACTCATAAAAGCCACGGGGAACTAAAATATCCTATGTTTCCCCCACGCTAGTCTCACACTACAAGTCTCCCTCATAAAAATAAGTTTTTGGTCGGGTAGTGGTCCCGCGTAAAACTCACCTCGTGTTTAGCACCAACACCCCCTTATAACTCCAAAAGCAATACGAGGATTTCTATCCTATTACCCACTAACCGAACCTCCAACATCAAAATATCCTAACCCGAGACTCCAAACCCCCTTATGACTTCACTCCGGTGAATAAATGATAAAAATCACTCAAAATCTCACCTTTTGCCTAAGCGCCCTTTCGGGTTTTCACTTAGCCTCTCTATTTTTTATTTTATTTTATTATTTTTTATTTTTTATTATTTTTTTTTTTTTTAAGAAAATGAAATAAAATGCGTACTCTATATCATACAAACCCGTCCCCCACGCTTAAACTACACAGTGTCCTCAATGTGTGCAACAATAAAAATATAGGACAATTTTAAACGTAAGGGAAAGGAAGAAAGGTACCATCACTCCTGCTGCTGCTGAGACCGGAGGCCTCACCTGAAGAACGGGTTCACGGGACTCGCGCCTCCTCATCCTAGCCGCTCTCCTATTAGCCATCATTGTGTGCAACTGTTCCGGAAGAGGTGTATAGATCCGAGGTTCTGGCTGCTGAATCCACAGCTCCATCTGACGCTGTCGTCCGAAGATAGTGGTCACATGATCCTCCAGCGCCTCAAGCCGGTCAGAGAACTCAGCCCATCTCCTATCCTCAAGTGCATGCCTCTCCTGCAACAGTCTCATAATCGCCTCATAACCACCCTCCTGCTGCTCCGGACTCTAACCTCAGTAACTGCCAAATGTCCCTGTTTTTTTCTTAGGACCTTATCCTCAGGATACCGCCCATTCCAATCATTCACTCCATCCATCCGCCAGTCTTTCGGTTTATCACCGCTCGGAAAAACCGCCCCCCTATGGCACCGAATCGGAATGTTGTTGTCCCCATACTCAAATGTCAAGGATTGATCATCTCGAATGATTGTTTTGAAACGCTCATACTGAGTCAGGAAAAAGAAATCATAGAATTCTGGTGCCCCGAGAAACTCTGCTGAAGCTGGGGGGGTTTTCGCATACTTCCCAAGCAAAAGAGTAATCATACCCCCCACCGGTATACAGCCACCTGGCTTAGATACAAAATTGTCACACCTTATAAGAAAACTGTCGACCCAATCCGGAATGGAGGCGGCCTCAGGAATTACCGTTCTCATCATTGCAATATCAAAGCGATTCAGTTTGGTCAACTCTTTCTTTCCCAGAAAAGTCATAGATAGACCCCTGAAGAATAACGCCCACGCAGGGTGAGTGAGGTACTTTGATGTGAGAAAGGGCTTGTGCATCGGCTTCCCAGTCAACTCAAAGAAAAACTTATCCACCAATTCGTCATTTTCAAGAAACTCGCCTTTGGGTTCTTGCACCCCAAACGACTTCCTGATATCCCTATAACTCAACTCCTTCACTTTATCATTAAGATTAAACCGAACGCTCCTTTCCCCATTCACTACAACCCGCTCAAAAGTGGACAGAAATTCTAAGGTGAATCTCCTATACACCGGTGCGCTCTTCCCTAAAAAAATCTCAATACCACTCATTTGCATCAACTGACGTACCGGAGCATCAAGACCCAATTGTTCAAGAGCAGTTACATCCAAAAATTTTGTTACTAAAATCTTTCGGCTCGATCTATCTAGTTTTCTCCATTTCTCCTTTTGATCCGCCGTCAAGGTTTTCAAACCCATATAATTATTCTCCTTAAGCGAATTAACTTCCCCGGAGGGGGTAGGCAAAGGCTCCTCTTCCCTAGCCCGCTTTTTACCTCCCGCACTTGATTTACCCGTCACCACCATAATGAGCAATTCACAATGATAAACGACACCAACAATTTACCAACCACACAATCCACAAAAACAATAACAACTCCCCAACAATGTCCACCGAAACCACACAAACACCACCCACCAATTTCAACACAATATCAATTTATTCACACTATCATCGCTCACCATTCACTCACCAATAACAATTGAGCAATAATATTAATACCAAAATCACACAACCTCAACATAACCACAAAACTAGCACAATGCACAACGAATCCTCCTCAACTGCACCCAACAAATTAAGAGCAAGGAAAGATGAGAATTGTTACCTTCTAATGCTCCAATAATGACCAACAATACTCCTTGTCCCTCCTAGATTGCTCCAAGATAAGCCCCAAAATTTGAATTCTAGGGTTCTTGAAATTGGACTTCAAATTCGAAATTGAAGGTTAATATGGTGATCGAAAGTGATTTTGGGGGTGGGGATGCCGGAATTGTGACCGGCCGGCGGTTATGGATCTTTAGGGGAGAGAAAGAAAGAGCGAGAGATAGAGAGAGAGAGACTGTCAGGGAGGGAGATCACCGGAATAAAGGGTTGGGGTGCCGGCGGTTTGGAGGTGGGGAAGAAGAGAGAGAGAGAGAGAGACTGTGAGGGAGAGGGGAACGTGAGGGAGGGAGATCGTGAGGGAGTTACTGTGAGGGAGGGGGGTTCGCCGGCGTGAATGGGGAGTGCCGGCGTGAATGGTGGTGAAGACGAAGAAAGAGAGAGAGAGAGAGAGAGAGAGCGTGAGGGAGGGGGGGGAAACGGGTTTAGAGAGAGAGAGAGAGAAGGAAGAGGGAATGGGTTTTTTTTTTTTTTTTTTTTACCATACTGACCAGCCCTTGTGGCACAAGAATTGAGTCCTTCACTTGTGGCACAAGGACTGGGTAAAATTTCCCAATCTGCCTTCCTCCTTTTTTTTTTTTTTTTTGGCCAGCCCTTGTGGCACAAGAATTGAGCACTTGTGGCACATCATCAAAAACAAAATATACCTTTAGTAGCACCGATTCCAAACATAAATAAAAATACAAAAATTGAAAACATAATATACAACTATAATTAATTTAAAAGCCTAAAATAAAAATAAAAACCAAGAAAATTAAGCAAATTAAATCCGGGTTGCCTCCCGGTTAGCCGCCCTTCTTTAACGTCTTTAGCTAGACCAAATGCCGGGAAAACATCCGGCATGCATCAAAGTTTAAAGTCTTTGACAAGACTCGGACCCAAAGCTATCAAACATATACCGGGTCTTGGAGATCAACCACCTCCAAATCCGCGGTATTCACGACTTTGTTTTCAAAATATGGTTTCAACCGTTGACCATTAACTTTGAATCATTTGTCCTCATTAGGACTAGAGATTACCACCGTCCCAAGCTAGGACACCTCCCTCACCACATAAGGGCCGGTCCACCGAGACCTCAACTTGCCCGGAAACAAACAAAGACGGGAATTAAAAAGAAGGACCTTTTGACCAACCTTAAAGTCCTTTCTAATGATCATTTTATCATGCCATATCTTCGCTCGTTCCTTGTAAAGAAGATTATTCTCATAGGCATCTCTCCTAATCTCATCCAACTCACTCAAATGCAATTTTCGCTCCTCACCGGAACCCTCTAAGTTCAAATTAAACTTTTTGACCGCCCAATAGGCTTTGTGTTCAAGCTCCACCGGTAAATGGCAAGGTTTACCAAACACCAACCGATATGGTGACATACCAATCGGTGTCTTATATGTCGTCCGGTAAGCCCACAACACATCATCAAGCCTTTGACTCCAATCCTTTCTATTCGGGTTCACAGTTTTTTCAAGGATGGATTTTATCTCTCTATTGGACACCTCGGCTTGACCATTAGTTTGGGGATGATAAGCAGTCAACACCTTATGGGTGATGTAATATCTCTTGACTAGAGCTTCGACTGTCTTATTGCAAAAATGGGTCCCCCTATCACTAATAATGGCCCTTGGCATCCCAAACCGACACAGAATGTTTCTCCTAAGGAAGTTGACCACTATTTTTGAATCATCGGTGCGGGTAGGGATGGCTTCCACCCATTTGGACACATAGTCCACCCCAAGCAAAATGTACACAAACCCACAAGAATTAGGGAACGGACCCATAAAGTCTATCCCCCACACATCAAAGATTTCACAATTCACAATGAGGGTTTGTGGCATTTCATCACGGCGCCCAATATTACCAACCCTTTGGCACCTATCACAAGTCTGACAAAAAGTGACCGCATCCCGGAACAAAGTTGGCCAAAAGAAGCCACAATCCAAGACTTTCCTAGCGGTCTTTTTCGCACCAAAATGACCACCACACGCATACTCATGACAGAATTTGAGAATAGAGGACACCTCACTGTCGGGAATACACCTCCGAATGACTTGGTCGACACAATGCCTCCACAAGTTGGGCTCATCCCACACATAATATTTGGCATCACTACGGACTTTGTCTCTTTTCGAATTTGACATCCCCGGAGGGAATTTATTCGATACAAGAAAATTGACCAAGTCCGCATACCAAGGGGCCACTGAATTAACTGCCCAAAGAACCTCATCAGGAAACTCACCCCGGATTGGGGCTTGTTTATAAGGTTTGTCCTCCTCCATTACAAGGCGACTCAAATGATCGGCAACTAGATTTTCAGCCCCCTTTTTGTCCTTAACCTCTATGTCAAACTCACTCAACAATAGAATCCACCGAATGAGTCTCGGTTTAGCCTCTTTCTTAGACATTAATTACTTAAGAGCAGCGTGGTCGGTATAAACAATGATTTTAGGCCCAACAAGTAGGACCTAAATTTTTCTAGTGCAAAAACCACCGCCAACATCTCTTTTTCAGTAGTGGAGTAATTTCTTTGTTCCCCATTCAAGGTCATAGACGCATAATAAATCACATGCGAGGCACGCTCCACTTTTTGACCCAAAACCGCCCCCACGGCATAATCACTAGCATCACACATGATCTCGAAGGGACGAGACCAATCGGGTGCTTGAATAATGGGGGTGGTTGTCAACCTAGACTTCAACTCATTAAAAGATTGCTTGCAATTATCATTAAAATTAAAATCAACCTCTTTTTGCAACAGGGTGCATAGAGGTGAAGCAATCTTTGAAAAGTCCTTAATGAACCTCCGGTAAAACCCGGCATGACCAAGGAATGACCGGAATTCACGCATATTGGTCGGGTAAGGAAGTGAAGAAATGACATCAATCTTAGCTTTGTCAACTTCGATACCCTTTTTCGACACAACATGACCCAACACAATGCCTTGCTCGACCATAAAGTGACATTTTTCAAAATTTAAGACCAAATTGGTTTCAATGCACCTATCCAACACTAGTCCTAAATGAGCAAGGCATTCATCAAACGAGTCTCCATGGACAGTGAAGTCATCCATGAAAACTTCCATAAACTTTTCCACAAAATCGGAGAAAATGCTCATCATACACCTTTGAAAAGTCCCAAGTGCATTACACAAACCAAACGGCATTCTCCGATAGGCAAAGGTGCCGAAGGGGCAAGTAAATGTAGTTTTCTCTTGGTCTTTCGGGGCAATAGGTATTTGAAAATACCCGGAAAAACCGTCGAGAAAACAAAAATACGCCCTTCCGGCTAACCTTTCCAACATCTGATCAATAAAGGGGAGAGGGAAGTGGTCTTTACGAGTTACCTCATTTAGCCTCCATAGATCAATGCATACGCGAATCCCCGTTTGCTCCCGGGTTGGAACCATCTCTCCCTTTTGATTACGGGAGACCGTGATCCCGCCCCTCTTGGGCACACATTGTGTGGGGCTCACCCACTTGCTGTCGGAGATGGGATAGATGATCCCCATCTGTAGTAGCTTCAAGACCTCCTTCTTCACCGCCTCCATCATTGGCGGGTTAAGCCTCCTCTGTGGTTGCCTCACCGGCTTCGCATCATCCTCTAGGTTGATCCGGTGCATACATAAGGATGGACTAATGCCCTTGAGATCGGCAATAGTCCAACCAATCGCAGATTTCTGCTCTCGGATCACCTCCATCAACCTCTTCTCTTGATCCGCTGTCAAACTACTAGAAATCACCACCGGAAGCGTCTCTCCCTCACCTAAATAGACATACTTAAGGTGCTCAGGGAGGACCTTCAACTCAAGCTCCGGTGCCTTCTCTATAGATGGCACAAGCTTCTCCAACGGAACCTCTAGCTTCATCTGACCATGACCCGGCGTGGTAGCAAACATAGCACTCTCTGTAAGACCCATGACTGCTTCCTTCATAGAATCCGAGAAGTCAAACTCCAAATTAGCATACCCCAAAGCGTTCTCTAACGCGGTCTTGATATCATCATCTCCATTAGACACCTCAAATACCTCCTCTACCAATGGCTCGATCACATCGATGAAACACAATGACTCTGAGTCCTTAGGGTATTTCATAGAGTCAAAGATGTTGAACTCCATTACTTGCCCATCAAACTCCATGGTAAGTGAACCGTTAGCCACATCGAGCTTGGTCCGAGCAGTCGACATAAAAGGCCTCCCCAACAATATAGGAGCCTTTGGATCCGTCTCCATCTCAAGAACATAAAAATCCACCGGGAAAATCATCTTACCAACCCGGACTAGAACATCCTCCACCAATCCCTTCGGGTAGGCATTAGACCTATCCGCCAACTGTATCACAACTCTGGTATCCTGCAGTGGCCCCAACTTAAGAGTTTCAAACAACGCATAGGGCATGACGTTGATTGAAGCCCCCAAGTCCAACATGGCCTTATGCTCAGAAGCATCCCCCAAAGTAACTGGAATCACGAACATCCCTGGGTCACTGCACTTCTTAGGCATTTTCCTCTGATACACTGCAGACACATGCTCACTAACCTTAACCTTCTTTTTACTCCTTTCCTTCTGATTCCTCTTCAGAGTACACAACTCCTTCAAAAAATTTGCATACCTCGGGACAGTCTGAAGAAGATCCAAGAACAGAATATTAACCTCTAACCTCTTGAAAGTATCGTAAATAGCCTTGTCAGGCTCCGGCTTTCGATGTTCTTTTAAGGCCTCCGGGAATGGAACTTCAGGCTCATATACAGGAGCCTTAACCTCTGGTGTAGTCTCTGTCTGAACTGGTGCCTTCTGTACTGGCTCTGCAATCTCAACCTTTGCCTCCGGTTCCTCATCTACAACCTTATACTGCAGCTCCTTACCATTGCAAAGAGTTATCGCACATGCACTCTGCTTAGGATTCGGTTCAGTCTGTGATGGCAACTTCCTCAAATCCCTAGCCTCTATCCATCCCACTACATCAGCTACCTGACCCATCTGTTTCTCCAAGTTACCTATGCTCGCATCTGTTCGCTGCTGATACTGCTGAAAGTTCTGGTTCATGGTGCTAACAATCTGAGCCAATGAATTCAGTAATGCCTCTGTAGACTGTCCCAGAGCATTCTGCTGCTGCGGCTGCTGCTGCTGTTGCTGTGGCGGTCTATAAGAGTTGAACTGATTACCCTGGTACTGCTGCTACTGCTGATAACCCTGCTGATTACCAAACTGCTGTCCCTGACCACCCGGCTGATTCTGCTGCTGACCTGTACCCCATCTGAAATTAGGATGATTTCTCCAGTTGGGGTTATAGGTGTTACCCATCGGTCTCTGTCCCTGCTGCGCAAACCCCACTGCATTAACATCCTCCATCTCGCCCGTCTGCAGAGACGGACACGAATCTGTAGGGTCATAACAAATCCCACACGGTTTCGGTGTCTGTCCCAGAACAAACTGTTTAACCATCCCCTTAAGATCCTCCATATCTGTCTCGAACTTGTTGGACAACCCACTGCTAGAACCCGCTGCGCTAACCTGTCTCACATTAGACCTCTTGCCATGGGTCCTCGTACTCTTAGCCAGCTCCTCGATCAACCTCTTAGCTTCCTCGGTAGTATTGTTTAGAATGCTACCCCCACAGCATGAATCCACCAGCCGTTTATCCTGAATAGTCAATCCCCCATGAAAATAGACAATCAGCTGATCCTCAGTAAACCCATGATACGGGCAACTCCTACAAAGCTTGTGGAAGCGGTTGTAGTAGTCATATAGGGTCTCATCAGCCTTCTGCTCCATATTGCTGATATCTCTCTTCATCACATTTATCTGATCCTGAGGGAAGAACTCTTCCAAAAATACCTCTTTCATCTGCTGCCATGTCGTGATGCTGTTGGGTGGCAAATGATAGTACCACCCGTTCGCGTTATCTTTCAGTGTGAAAGAAAATGCCCTCAACAATAGGTGCTCGATCGAAAGCGCTGCTGGCTTCATACTCTGACAGATTTGCACAAACTGTGAGATGTGCTGATTAGGATCCTCTCCGGGCATCCCTGTGAAGTGCGGTAGCTGATTCAGTAGCCCCGGCTTCAACTCAAATGTCACTCCGGCAGGTAAGGCAGGGAATTGTACAGCATATGGTTGCTCATTCCAATTCGGGGCAGTCCTTTGCCTCAATGTCTGTGGTGGGACTGCTTGTCTATGGCCTGCGCCACCAGCACCAGCATTATTTCCCTCAGCATTTCCACCAGCACCACCGCCACCAGCATTATCTTCACCAGCGCCACCACCAGCGTTACCCTGACCTTGTTGCGCCATATCTTCAGCCAACAAAATTGCCTTGTATCTCCTACTTTGCTGTCGTCCTTTCCTGAAAGACCTTTTGATTTCTGGATCAAATGGTACAATCAAATCGTTAGTAGAACGGGTGTGGACCATACACGGTTCCACACTACAAGATAAAAAGCAATAAAGATAACTAGAAATATAGCAAGTAAACAACTAAAAGAGAAAAAAGATAAAAAGAAAATAAAATAAAAAGAACGCAAACAATAACACCGTCCCCGGCAGCGGCGCCAAAATTTGGTAGGCTTAGTCGCACACCTACTAAATTAGACCTAACTCGGCCACTAATAATGTAATTAGGGTAAGTCAGGGTCGATCCATGAAGAACGATGATTATTTGCGAACAGTCACTTGACCAGATTGGGGGTTTAATTGAGATTTTAATTAATTCCTAAGACGGGAAAATAAACTAAGATGATAAAAACAATGATTTAAAATCACTTCAGATTGATCACTATCCCCGTCCTCTAATTCAATTTCATTGGTACTTCTTATTCTCCGTAAATCCTATTCACTTGATCACGAGATATATTGCAATCTCTGTCTCTTCTTACAGATTAGTCTATAGCAGTGGCACACTCACTATAAACCCTAATTAATAAATTAATCTAACTGGCACAGTCTAGAACGCATAATTAATTGATTCAATTTAAGAGACTAAGATCAAGAACGCTTTCTAGGTTACTAGATAATCGTTTAATTTTGCCTACTCCCCGAATTGTTATGGCACATACACAATTCGTGGAGATGCTACGGTGAAAAACCCTAATTCTGGCACAGAACAGAGAATTCTAGCATAGATCAAGAAATAGAACTAATGGATTGGCCAAATCCACAAACCCTAAATATTAATCTAGAATCAGAACAGACAAAATTATAAATAGATCAACAAAAGAATAAGAAAAATTACCTCAATTGAATTAAAGAAGGTTCAAGATCTCAACCCTAAGTAATGGAGTTTAGCTCTCCATTAATGGTTACACAAAGCTTTAGAGAGAAAAAGAAAGAACGTGGTATTCAAAGTCCAGAGAGAATAAATAACCTAATCCTCATTCTAAACTAATTAATGACTTTTTTTTAAAATTCAAAAATAAAAAGATAATAAAATAAAAAAAAAAAAAAACCAAAAAAAATCAGTCCCAGCCGCGGCTCACTTTGTACGGAGGTTGACTTTCACCATTTTACAATTCAGACCCTGGAGTTTTAATATTGTCAGTTCAGTCCTCCAAGTTTCAGAATTGTCCAAACAGCCCCCTCAACTTCCAGAAATTTCAGTTTGGCCCCTGCGCTCTTCCGCCAGTTAACTTTGACTTGACTTTGACTACTTGACCATCGAGACAGACGTTGAAGCTCACCAAAAATTACATCCGGGAAAATAATTAACTAATAACGACTATTCTACCCCGGATTACAATAAAGCTCAAATGATAAAATAATGTCTTAAATACATCAAATCTAGTCTAAAATACATCAAAATGAACCAAAATATATGAGAGAATAAGGTAAATAATGTATACAAAATCCACCACATCATGAGCGTTAGATCAGACAATGGAACTGAATTCAAGAATAACGGTGTGCTCAATACTCCGATGACCATGGAATTGATCACAATTTCTCTGCTGCTAGAGTTCCTCAACAAAATGGCGTTGTGGAAATAAAAAATCGCACGTTGATTGAGGCTAGAAAGACTATGTTAGCAGAATCTAAGCTTCTAAAGTATTTCTGGGGAGAAGCTGTCAATACTGCTTGCTTTTCTCATAATAGATTCCTCATCAACAAAGCCTACAACAAAACTCCATATGAGCTATGGAGAGGAAGAGCGCCCAACATTGCTTTTTTTAAGATTTTTGGCTGCAAATGCTATATCCTCTACAATGGCAAAGATCATAGAGGTAAATTCGACGCCAAAGCAGATGAAGGTATTTTCGTTGGGTATGCCAAACACTCTAAAGCTTTTCGTGTTTTTAATAGAACTACTCTAGTAATTGTAGAATATGTACATGTTACTTTTGATGAGCATTCTCTCCTTGAGCCACATTTGGCTCCAAATGATTCTGATGATTCTGTTGAGAATGATGAGATAGGTACGCAACCTCAAACTGCACCTACTCAGAATGATAATCAAATTCATCAAAACCAGAATCAAGCAAGTTCATCTCATACGCATTCTCCAGATATTGCGCCAGAAGTTACAACTCCTGATGCGCAGACACCCCCTCCTGCGCATGATGTTTCTCCGCTTCAGCAAATCACTTTCGATGACCTTGACGCTGGAGCAAATGAAGTACCCATTGAAGATCTTCGTATTCCTATTACTCAACCTAACTTACCTCCTGAGGTTCATGAAGTTAGATATCATCCAACTACAAACATCATTGGTGATCTCAATGTAGGGGTTCGTACTAGGAGAGCATCAAACTTTGATGATGAGTATCACTCTTTTATCTCTCAAATCGAACCAAAGAAGATTGATGAAGCGCTCCAAGATTCAAGCTGGGTTACTGCTATGCAAGAAGAGCTTAACCAATTTGAGCGCTGCAAGGTTTGGACTTTAGTACCCAGACCTCATGACCAAGGGGTTATTGGTACAGAATGGGTATTCAGAAACAAGATGGATGAGAATGGAATCATCACCAGAAACAAAGCAAGGCTGGTTGCACAAGGCTATAAGCAAGAGGAAGGAATCGACTACGATGAAACTTTTGCGCCCGTAGCAAGACTCAAAGCTATCAGAATCTTCTTAGCTTATGCGTCTCACAAGAAATTCAAGCTTTATCAAATGGATGTGAAGAGCGCATTTCTCAATGGTGAACTCCAAGAGACAGTCTACGTAGCTCAACCACCTAGATTTAAAGATAGCAAATTTCCAAATCATGTCTTCAAGCTTCAGAAAGCTTTGTATGGACTTCAGCAAGCTCCAAGAGCATGGTACGATACTCTATCAAAATTCTTGCTAGAGAAAGGCTTCAAGCGCGGTAAAATCGATACAACTCTTTTTATTGCTAAGTATAATGATCATTCTTTACTTGTTCAAATTTATATCGATGATATTATATTTGGTTCTACTAATGAGTTACTTTGTAAGCGCTTTGAAAAGCTCATAAAAAGAAAGTTTGAAATGAGCATGATGGGAGAACTTACCTTTTTCCTCGGGCTTCAAATCAAACAATTAAATGATGGCATCTTCATAAATCAAGCCAAGTACACAAGGGACTTAATCAAGAAATTTGGAGTTGAGAATGCTAAAGCATACGACACTCCAATGGCCACGGGCAATAAGCTTGATAAAGACTTAAAAGGTAAGAAAGTTGATCAAACTTTATATCGAGGTATGATTGGCTCTCTCCTTTATCTTACTACAAGTAGGCCAGATATTATGTTTAGTGTTTGTGTCTGTGCGCGCTATCAAGCGGACCCTAGAGAAGCGCACTTAACTGCTGTTAAACGCATTATTCGTTATCTTTCTGGAACTGTTAACCTTGAACTTTGGTACACCAAAGATTTGAATTTCGATTTGTTAGGTTATTCAGACGCAGACTACGCAACATGCACTATTGACAGGAAGAGCACAAGTGGCACTTGTCATTTCCTTGGAAATCGACTTGTTGCATAGGCAAGCAAGAAACAAGCTGATGTGTCTATTTCCACTACAGAAGATGAATACATTGCTGCTGGAAGCTGCTGCTGCCAAATCCTTTGGATGAAGCAACAATTAGTGGACTATGGAATTCATGAAGGAAATTGCCCAATTTTCTGCGATAATATGTCCACCATAGTAGTATCCAACAATCCTGTCAAGCATTCAAAAACAAAGCACATCGACATCAAATATCATTTTCTCAAGGACCACGTAGAAAAAGGAAATATCCACTTAGAGCACGTGGGCACAGATAATCAAATTGCTGATATCCTCACAAAGGCTCTTGACGCAAAGAGATTTGTCTTCTTGAGAGGAGAAATGGGTATGCTTGAACTTAGCTAACTTGTCCATATGTTCTGTCAATACTAATAATATTGTGTTTTCTTGATAAGTGTTCATCAAAGGTCAAGATTCATGCTTCTGCGCAACCCCTGCGCAACATTGTACTGCGCAGTAATTCATTTGCGCATGAAACTAATGTTAAGAATCCATTGCGCTATTTAAGCTCTGCGCATGATTTTAACATGCGAACACTTCGTGGATCGCATGTAAGTCTTCTATTTATTAGAAATTGCACATAGGTCCCTGACTGAAAAGTCAACGCTAATTCATAAGGGCACTTGTGTAATTAAAATTTTCCCTTGCCTTAGTTTTTGAATTATCTTGGGAAATTACGCTTTTGCCCCTACGCATGTCCCATTATCATTAATGCAACCTGTCATTGATGATAGCACCTATTAGGATTCCTGAGCAACATTTATGAGGGAGTTGATATGACTGTGACCTACCTAGACTTGCTGACACATGCGCGCGTCAGGTCTGCGCACGCGCGTTCCCTATTCGACCACGTCGCTTCGCTATCGTGCGCCTCTGCGATTTTCCACCAAATTCGTCGTCTTTCACCAAACCGCCTCGCTGACGTCATGCGTCTTTTTCCCTTTACGGTATAAAACCATTTGACTCTTCTTCTTTCTCTCTCTCCTGCTCACTCTCTTCTTTCAAAAAAACCTCCATCTTCTCTCTCTCTCTGCAACTCCTCAACTTCCAAAGATTTCCATTTTCCCTCTCTTTGACTTTCTTTCCTTCAACCTCCATCCATTCTCTCTCATCCTCCTGTCGCAAATCCTAGTTCCATTTAAATGGCTCCCCGTAAATCAAAAGCTAAGGTTGTTGTTGAGGTCCATGAACCGGTTGAAGAGGTTCCTCCTCCAGAAGCTAAGACCGTCAACGATATGGTATAATTCTTAAACCTTCGATTTTTTTTTTGGTCTGTCCGGTATTGATGAATGTCGAGCTTTCAAAAGATCCCCTTCTCGATTTCTCTCTGTTCTGTTAATCATTTTTAAAATCGTTTGGTGTTTTGGGTTCGTCTCTCTCTGATCTACTCTTTTATGTACTTTCTTTCATGATCAATGTTGCTTTCGTATGATTTCTGCACGATTTTTGGTTCGAAAACTCCTTGAGTAGACGAACGGTTATTCTCAGTTTCTGGGTTTGATTTCTTGTTTTTAGAAATTTCGTTGTTATGGCTGTTTTCGTCCTTGATTTGCGGTCATTTCGACATACTTTTTGTCCATTTTGGTCAAACTTTGATTTTTGGTGCTCATGGTGTTCTTCGTGTTCATGAACAATCCTTCCGTGTTCATCAAGTTCTTGACTTTTCTCATATGCTTTGGATCGCCTAATTTTTCTAAGTGTTTATGTTTTTGCGCATGCATACTTACTTTTGCGCATATTTACCCGTTTTTGCGCATCTCTTTTACATATCAAGTATGGAATTGCTGCGCATGCATATTTTCGCTATCTTCGCATTCGCAATGCTCCATGCGCAATAATATTTGTCTAAACTATTTCTTGTTTTGCGCAAAATTCTTTCTATTTTCTACAAGGATGGGAATTGGACATTGCTGCGCTGCAAAAAGATGCAGTTGGACGCAGGATTGTTAATCTCATGGATATCTCCGGCATCTTACCTCTTTTCACTCTAGATCAGGACTTCTATGTCCCTTCATTGGTGGATGAAATGTTTGAGAGCGCAGAGCGTGTCACTATGACGCACAAGCACACTCGCGTAAAGATTGATGTGATCCGTTCAATTGTTCAAAACTACACAGTGCGCATCGTTCCTGCATCACTTAAGAAGCTTTACGGTTTCAACGTCGATGATGCACCGGAAGTCTATTCTGAATCTAAACAGAACAAACTTACGCAGAAACTTGTTGGGGAACCCACTCTTGCGAAGAAATGGAGTGTTCATGACCGAAAAGAATTTGGTGAGGTGATGTATCACCTGTGCACCATTATCGGTGACTTAGTAAATTGCAAGAATGGTAATAAGGGCAAATTCATCTCAAAGCAATGGTCTTACTGCGCTGCGGTCTACAATGGAGATGCTCTGGACTAGTCTTCTGTTCTTTTTTATGAACTTTGGGATGCGTCAGAGAGCTATGACAAGCGCATGGACAAGAAATTAGCCAAATACATAACCCACTGTAGGCTACTCTCTAAGTATCTCATGAACATTTCTGAGCTGCGCACATTTGTGCAAAAATGCCCTGATCTTAAGGTTCCTTGCAACAAGACCTATTCCTTCTCTCATCTATACTCACTGCGCAATGAAATTGGTCGCAGTGAATATCGCAAGATCTGGAACAAGGACACCAGCCCCAACAAAGAGGATTGGGTTGATAGCGATGATGATGATGATGATGAAGCCCCCAAGGCAAAGAAAGCTACTGCGCAGCCTTCAAGAGCCACTACGCATACTGAGCCTGAAACGGCAGCTGCACAAGCAATGCGCATGGGAAAAGGAATTGTTGATCCTGCACCAGAAAAGGTGAAGGAAATTCCCAATGTCAGATCTACTGCTGGCATTAAAATTAGATCAGATTTTCCACCTCCTCCTGCTCCCAAGCCTTCCAAGAAGCGCAAGGCTCCATCTGCGCCTGCTCCCTCTCCGGTCAAGTCAAAGAAAAAATCAGCCTTCACCAGACTCCCATCTGGTGCTGCTGCTACTGTAGTTGAAGAAGACAGTGAGTCTTGTATGGATGAGACTACTGCTGATGCTGATGCCGCGGTGTAAGGATCCCGTCCTCGGGGGCGAAACACGCGAGGTTCGCACGAGGACAAAATGCCAAACACGGGAACCGGTCAAATTTAATGGAGTCGCCACATTTTGTTAATTTTAAACCCAACAAAATGACAAAGGTTTGAGTTCAAAGGTTCGGAGGTCAGGTTACAACTTGGGAGGAGTTTTTACGTCCTCTCAAGTTGCCTCGGACAAAGCCGAGTCTCCCTAAGTTAGTTAAAATGTGCATATGTGTGTGTGTGTATTTAACGGAAAAAATTATGTTATTGATTTTATTTGAGAAGCTCGGCTGAAAAGGGGGCCTTGAGTGATAAGATAAAGGTCAGAGGGCAAAACAGATAATTTTGCCTTCCTACCTAAAGTAGCCGTACGGCTGGAGGAGGCGATCCTGGGGTTTTACAGTTTGCTCATGAACAGTCCAGTTCAAAACAGAAACAGGGTATTCTGTCTGAAACTGGACAAACTGTTTGTGATCCCAGTTTGCAAGAAATCATTTTACAAGTTTTATAACATCAGTCCTATGCTAAATGATCATCACTTGGTCCCCAAAGACAAGTATTTGGGTGTGATCATGAGCAATCATAGGAGAAAATCAAAAAAGTTAATGAATGTCCCCTTTGGACCAAAGTTGGTCATTTGGTGAATAAAGATTGGAACTTTATCACCAAGATGACATTTTATGACTTAAAATCCTTCCAAGAGTCAAAATAACACATAAAGATTGAATCTTTATGACCCAAAAGTTGGATTTTGAGGCTAAACCAAAGAGGAAAGTGATGAACACTAAGGTTTCATCACCCTCATGATTATCATGGCCAAACAAGCATACCATTTACATGAATAAGGAATATAAATGACAATCAACAAGTCTATGAGTGTCTAGGTTTAGAACCTCTTCCATACAAGGTATGGAGGGCACCTTTGAACCTCTCATAGCTTGGACAAGATAGTAATGTAATAGATAGATATATATATATATAGACCTTGATAATGGACAAGTCTTGCAAGAAACAAAAGGTGCTTGAAATGGACAAGTCTTTGCATGAATGAATAGTAAATACATGTATAACCAAGATATAAGAAAGAAATAGGAGTAAGATGAAGAGAAAGGAGGGGGGAGGTGGCTTTACCTATGATGGTTAAGGCCAATCTTCCTTTCTTCTCTCCTTTTTTGTATGTGATCACTCTCACTCTTTCTCTGTGGCAATTCCAGCAGAGTGACCTCTCTAATGTGTATTTCTCCCCCCTGAAATGATCAGCAAGGGGTTCTACTTATAGGGACTGAGGGCACCCAAACCAGCCGTACGGCTATGACACGCCCCAAGTCCCGGGATCCCCTAATAGAACCTCGAACCTGGTGCGCGTACTAACAAGAAACAAGAAACTAACGGGAAACAGGAACAATACCTGTTAGAAACAAACTGACATGTTATATCTACTCGAGAATAAGGAGCTAAGATAGCTCACAGCGAGTTCTAGACCAAGAAAATTAAAACCAAACAAGGTTACATACAGCGGAAGACATGCCTAGCAAATAAGCTGGCATCAAGAACTGTCTAGGGACAACAAATACTACCCCAATACAAGCCCAGAGTTTATTAACTCATACAAGATCGTCCTTACCAAAATATAAAAGGACACTAACTTCGAACAAGAATATCCTGCTGAGTAAGTTCCCAGCTAAGTCGAGCCTCACTGCGTACTATCCCCTGCTTTCCTGGGGGGGGGGAAACAATTAAACAAATAAAGGGTGAGATAAATCTCAGTAAGCTATTAACATGAAACTATATATCATGTTATCATGCAATACAAGTAGATACTCAACTAAACATATATCAAGTATCATCAAGTAACAAGTATAGGAGAGGCTAAGCCAACCCAATAAGTAATCAATCTCAAGAAAGGTTCAGGTAACAAGTAGTCAAGTAGAGTGAGAGGCTAGACCAACTCACCAAGATGCACATAGGCCTATCACCCATTTTTACCTGAATCCTTCCTTATTCCTCCCAAGAATACCATTTGTTGTCGATGCTTTTCTAGCTGAGGACAACCAAGAACAAGAACAAGAAACTGCTGTGCAGTATATAAGAAGACCTGGTAACCAGTGTCATCCACAAGAACAAGATCCACGTGGTGTTCAAGACAGGAGTTTAGCATTCACTTAGGTCAGGCTTATTGATCCAACCAAGGAAGCTATGCCCTTACTATGGCCGGTAGTAAGGGGTCAAGCGGAAATACATAGGGACCCGATTGTCACTTAAGCCCCAGCTCTCGCGACAAGCGTGAACCTATATATTTTCGAACAAGCAAGGAGAACCAGCTGGACTCACACAAGAATGCACAAGTTGATGTTTACTTGAACTACGAGAATAGAACTAAGTCCCATAATAGTGGACCAGTCTTTATGCACCATGTAATCATGTATCATGTGCTCACGAGAATATGCACCATGTAATCATGTATCATGTGCTCACGAGAATACAAGTACACGTACGCAATTATTGCGAATATAAACCAAGATAACAATGGCACATAAGGTGTCCATGTAACACGGTCAATCCAAGTTAGAGTCTATTAATAACAGACCTCAAACAAGTAATAGGGTATATCATTCTATATCACTTTGTCACATGCCAAGTTTGCACGTACATATTCATATCACGTTTAACACATTAAAGTGTTTATCACGATACCCTTACTATCAAATAGAGCCCAATACCTTAGACTCTAACTACGCAGTAGAATAAGTCACATTCATACCTAGTCACAATCATATCTCACGTATATGTATCGTTAGTAATCGAATACATTTTCTAACACATATTGTGCTCTATAACCATTCTTATTAATTTAAATCGTAGTATTCACGATTATATGAATGATCTTCATATTACACTAGTCCTTATTTTCTTTAGGAACTCATTTCAAGACAAGATATCTTCTTTATATTTTATATACTTCATTGAGTATATACACGATTAAAAACTAAATCATTTACACTTTAGTGCTTATTTATAGCACTTCCAATATACACGTATCAAGTTCAAGTATGTAGTAGAGTTAATCATTCTCTATCTAGTTCCATAACCCAATTCTTTGGTTATTCATACCATGTACCAATCAATCAAGAAGCCACATTCTATCAAGTAAATATATGTAAGATTTGCATATACACATCAAGATTCTTTCAAGTTTATTACCATACACATATATTGGTGTCAGGCACGTACAAGATTTTATAATCTTATATTCAAGTCTTAATCCAATTATCTGGATGTTCAAGTCATGTACAAGATTTTATTGTCTTATATTTCAAGTTACTATCTCATCTTAAGACATTCAAGACATTCAGGACATATACAAGACATTCAAGACATTCAGGACATTCAAGACATTCAGGACATATACAAGATTTTATCATCTTATATCCAAGTTCTCAATCCATTTCTTTGGATGGTTAAACATGTACAAGAGTTAAACATCTTATACTTCGAGTTCAAGCTAGGTAGATGAATTATACATCTTTCACGTACTATTTTCCAAATCCTTTTCTTAGGACATTCAAGACATTAGTTGGTGCCCCTAAGGTGCACAATCATTAACTTCAAGACACATAAAAGAGTTACTACTCTTATACTCAAGTTATCATTTAATTATGATTCAAGCCCACATTTCATTTGTTCACAAAGGGACTATTTTTCAGTACTAGAGTGTTCTACAACACTCATCTAGGCCATCTAGGGTAGTACCCTAAACCTAGACCAAGAATACTTCGAGTTCAAATTAAGTAAATGAGCTATACTACTCATACTTACAAGTTCTTAATCCCCTATATAGGATATTCGAGCTCAAGACACTAATTTGGTGCCCTCTAGGTGCACAAGCATAGGTTCCAAGGCAATCATAACACATAAGTGCTTGTTCATAGCACTTTCAAGACACAAAAAAGAGTTCTTCCTTTTATATTCAAGTTCTCATTTTAATTTAATGAGTAATCATGTTCAAGACTCACTTCTGATACCCCTAAGGTGTCACAACACTTGCTAGGACATCTTATCTTAAGGCTATATGCCTTAGGAGGGATAAGCTTTCAATTTAATTTAGATTTAAAACACTTTGGTTGAAACAGGGGACCGGGCGGGCGCTCAAGGAGGATCGGGCGGGCGCTCATCCAAACATTTCTGAAACCCAAATCTTCTGGCCAAAAGGGCGGGCGCCTGGTCACTAACCGGGCGGGCGCCTGGTCCAATTTTTAGCAAACACCAATTTCTTTCCCAGGCTTAGAAATCCCCGTCCCAAGCGTAGGAGTATACTTTTACTAACCCTTAGGCAATACCCAAGACACTATTTCAAGCTCAATTCATTTCTTTTACCGTCCCATAAATAATAGGATAATTTCCTTTTATTCCAATTTAATATTTCACCGTCCCCAAAAGTATACGTACAATTTTATAATATACTACTATAAACCTTTAGGGATACTTCCATTCATTTCCCCGTACCACAAATAATAGTACAATTTTTCTAATAATATTTAAATCAAGTTACTATTTTACCGTCTCACGAATAGGAGTATAATTTTTCAATATTTTCTCAAGTCATTTCCCAGGCACTTTTGCAAGCCTATTTCATTCTTTTACTTCATACGAATACTCCCTTCGTACTAAATTTACAAGTATCACAAAAATTGCTTAAAACACAATTTTAACAAGAACAAGTAGCGGGAATAACATATATGCATGTTATTACAAGTAAGGGGGAGCTAATAACTTACCTAGCCCGAAATCAAGTTGACCCAAAATCAATTCCTGATCGGCCTGGAACGCTCTATTCAACGCCACGAATATTTATCCGGGACCAGAATCACGAACAGAGGAATAATTAAGCTCGAGGAGTCGAGAATAGGGTAAATCCTAAACCTAGCTTTTAGAACAGAGGAAGCAACGAGAAGAAATTAAGGAAAAATGATTCTCTGAGAAGAAGCAACACATTATATACATTCAAGTTTCAAAAATTGCCCTTTGGCCCCTCAGGTTCTAACTTTGACAAAAAGACCCCTAAACTTTCAACTTTGACATTTAACCACCTTAATTTTCTAAAGTAGTTAAATAATTAACTCAAATAAAATAGCATATAAATATGCTAGTCAAGAATTTAACAAGCATGTCAAGAATTTAACAAATAAGTCAAATATTTAACGAGATTAAGGATGGGCGTTACATCCTCCCCACCTTAAAGAAAATTCGTCCTCGAATTTTACTGATCAAGGTTATAACATATATAATCAACAAATAGAACTCAATAGCATCAAAACTATACCCATATACTCACAAATAGATATTACACGTATGCTCACAAATATTCTATGCAATCAAGATGTATCAATTATAACATCGAAACACATAGAGTCAAGCAGACTCGATTAGTCAATCCACTATATTGGTGAACTTGACATATCCACTAGAAATCATAGAACTGGTCATATCCTCCAGATCACTGTAATACTGGTCAAATCTACTAGGCAATCTCAAATATTGAGGTTGTGGTTATCCATCGTTTCAATATTCAAAACTGACTTTACGTATATCAATCCATCAAGACAATCCATCAAAAGATGTAGCTCTCGGTGTCAAAGAGTTAACAATGGAGCTGCCTTCGAAATTCATTCATGAATCTCTAACAAGACCACGAAATCTCAAGAACACACGTACCTTGGTTGTTTCCACTTATAGGTCAACACAGATACTCACTTCAGACATCCACTACAAGGTAGATATATCCTCTATCAAGAAATTCTCAAGTTGAATCTTCAACTCGTTTAACTCAATCGAGGTCAAGAACATTAATCCAGGTGTCAGCACTGTATTTGCACTGTAACCACTCAAGATAACCCAGGTTCTCATCAAGTAACATGCACTACTCAGTAGGAATTCCACTGTCAATCGCATAGGTTAAATACCCAGTACAATCTCAAGAACCCTTTCTAGACTTTCAATGTAGAACATAAAGGTTATGCATAAATCTATCATGCTCACATATATAATCAAGCATACTAGCATAGTAATATTTACCATCTAGTGTGGCACACAAGAATGGCATAATATATAGAAAGCCAAATCATAACACGTAAGAGCCAGGTCATAACACGTATCACATCAATGTCCCATCTAGCTAACATGACCAAGTTAACATAGAACGTATAGGGTGTTATCACCCACACTTCTATCAAGCTCTTACTAATAACAATATCAACACGTAGTCTCTTACTAGAGAATACACTTCCACGCAATTCACGAGATAAGGACAAGCATGCATATATAGCACGAAACAATGTCCACAAGACAAGATAGATACGCCTAAGTCTTTGAAGACTCGCACTCTCGATTCTCGAATCATCTAATCCAATTGGATCAACACTATCAACTCCAGTCCTATGCCTGGTATAACAACAAGTAACGAAGCACTCGGCGTCGAAAACACACCCAAGA
This sequence comes from Campanula takesimana, assembly GCA_026119855.1. Classification (NCBI taxonomy): domain Eukaryota; kingdom Viridiplantae; phylum Streptophyta; class Magnoliopsida; order Asterales; family Campanulaceae; genus Campanula; species Campanula takesimana. The sequence continues at coordinate 82,861 of JAOWBW010002300.1, forward strand.
CTAACCCAACCTAGGCCATAGACCCTATCCAGGCTAAGAGCTAAACCATAGCTCTGATACCAAACTGACACGCCCAAGTCCCGGGATCCCCTAATAGAACCTCGAACCTGGTGCGCGTACTAACAAGAAACAAGAAACTAACGGGAAACAGGAACAATACCTGTTAGAAACAAACTGACATGTTATATCTACTCAAGAATAAGGAGCTAAGATAGCTCACAACGAGTTCTAGACCAAGAAAATTAAAACCAAACAAGGTTACATACAGCGGAAGACATGCCTAGCAAATAAGCTGGCATCAAGAACTGTCTAGGGACAACAAATACTACCCCATACAAGCCCAGAGTTTATTAACTCATACAAGATCGTCCTTACCAAAATATAAAAGGACACTAACTTCGAACAAGAATATCCTGCTGAGTAAGTTCCCAGCTAAGTCGAGCCTCACTGCGTACTATCCCCTGCTTCCTGGGGGGGGGGAAACAATTAAACAAATAAAGGGTGAGATAAATCTCAGTAAGCTATTAACATGCAACTATATATCATGTTATCATGCAATACAAGTAGATACTCAACTAAACATATATCAAGTATCATCAAGTAACAAGTATAGGAGAGGCTAAGCCAACCCAACAAGTAATCAATCTCAAGAAAGGTTCAGGTAACAAGTAGTCAAGTAGAGTGAGAGGCTAGACCAACTCACCAAGATGCACATAGGCCTATCACGCATTTTTACCTGAATCCTTCCTTATTCCTCCCAAGAATACCATTCGTTGTCAATGCTTTTCTAGCTGAGGACAACCAAGAACAAGAACAAGAAACTGCTGTGCAGTATATAAGAAGACCTGGTAACCAGTGTCATCCACAAGAACAAGATCCACGTGGTGTTCAAGACAGGAGTTTAGCATTCACTTAGGTCAGGCTTATTGATCCAACCAAGGAAGCTATGCCCTTACTATGGCCGGTAGTAAGGGGTCAAGCGGAAATACATAGGGACCCGATTGTCACTTAAGCCCCAGCTTCTCGCGACAAGCGTGAACCTATATATTTTCGAACAAGCAAGGAGAACCAGCTGGACTCACACAAGAATGCACAAGTTGATGTTTACTTGAACTACGAGAATAGAACTAAGTCCCATAATAGTGGACCAGTCTTTATGCACCATGTAATCATGTATCATGTGCTCACGAGAATATGCACCATGTAATCATGTATCATGTGCTCACGAGAATACAAGTACACGTACGCAATTATTGCGAATATAAACCAAGATAACAATGGCACATAAGGTGTCCATGTAACACGGTCAATCCAAGTTAGAGTCTATTAATAACAGACCTCAAACAAGTAATAGGGTATATCATTCTATATCACTTTGTCACATGCCAAGTTTGCACGTACATATTCATATCACGTTTAACACATTAAAGTGTCTATCACGATACCCTTACTATCAAATAGAGCCCAATACCTTAGACTCTAACTACGCAGTAGAATAGGTCACATTCATACCTAGTCACAATCATATCTCACGTATATGTATCGTTAGTAATCGAATACATTTTCTAACACATATTGTGCTCTCTAACCATTCTTATTAATTTAAATCGTAGTATTCACGATTATATGAATGATCTTCATATTACACTAGTCCTTATTTTCTTTAGGAACTCATTTCAAGACAAGATATCTTCTTTATATTTTATATACTTCATTGAGTATATACACGATTAAAAACTAAATCATTTACACTTTAGTGCTTATTTATAGCACTTCCAATATACACGTATCAAGTTCAAGTATGTAGTAGAGTTAATCATTCTCTATCTAGTTCCATAACCCAATTCTTTGGTTATTCATACCATGTACCAATCAATCAAGAAGCCACATTCTATCAAGTAAATATATGCAAGATTTGCATATACACATCAAGATTCTTTCAAGTTTATTACCATACACATATATTGGTGTCAAGGCACGTACAAGATTTTATAATCTTATATTCAAGTCTTAATCCAATTATCTGGATGTTCAAGTCATGTACAAGATTTTATTGTCTTATATTTCAAGTTACTGTCTCATCTTAAGACATTCAAGACATTCAGGACATATACAAGACATTCAAGACATTCAGGACATTCAAGACATTCAGGACATATTAAGATTTTATCATCTTATATCCAAGTTCTCAATCCATTTCTTTGGATGGTTAAACATGTACAAGAGTTAAACATCTTATACTTCGAGTTCAAGCTAGGTAGATGAATTATACATCTTTCACGTACTATTTTCCAAATCCTTTTCTTAGGACATTCAAGACATTAGTTGGTGCCCCTAAGGTGCACAATCATTAACTTCAAGACACATAAAATAGGTACTACTCTTATACTCAAGTTATCATTTAATTATGATTCAAGTCCACATTTCATTTGTTCACAAAGGGACTATTTTTCAGTACTAGAGTGTTCTACAACACTCATCTAGGCCATCTAGGGTAGTACCCTAAAACTAGACCAGGAATACTTCGAGTTCAAATTAAGTAAATGAGCTATACTACTCATACTTACAAGTTCTTAATCCCCTACATAGGATATTCTAGCTCAAGACACTAATTTGGTGCCCTCTAGGTGCACAAGCATAGGTTCCAAGGCAATCATAACACATAAGTGCTTGTTCATAGCACTTTCAAGACACAAAAAAGAGTTCTTCCTTTTATATTCAAGTTCTCATTTTAATTTAATGAGTAATCATGTTCAAGACTCACTTCTGATACCCCTAAGGTGTCACAACACTTGCTAGGACATCTTATCTTAAGGCTATATGCCTTAGGAGGGATAAGCTTTCAATTTAATTTAGATTTAAAACACTTTGGTTGAAACAGGGGACCGGGCGGGCGCTCAAGGAGGACCGGGTGGGCGCTCATCCAAACATTTCTGAAACCCAAATCTTCTGGCCAAAAGGGCGGGCGCCTGGTCCAATTTTTAGCAAACACCAATTTCTTTCCCAGGCTTAGAAATCCCCGTCCCAAGCGTAGGAGTATACTTTTACTAACCCTTAGGCAATACCCAAGACACTATTTCAATCAAGCTCATTCATTTCTTTACCGTCCCATAAATAATAGGATAATTTCCTTTATTCCAATTTAATATTTCACCGTCCCCAAAAGTATACGTACAATTTTATAATATACTACTATAAACCTTTAGGGATACTTCCATTCATTTCCCCGTACCACAATAATAGTACAATTTTTCTAATAATATTTAAATCAAGTTTACTATTTTACCGTCTCACGAATAGGAGTATAATTTTTCAATATTTTCTCAAGTCATTTCCCAGGCACTTTTGCAAGCTATTTCATTCTTTTACTTCATACGAATACTCCCTTCGTACTAAATTTACAAGTATCACAAAAATTGCTTAAAACACAATTTTAACAAGAACAAGTAGCGGGAATAACATATATGCATGTTATTACAAGTAAGGGGGAGCTAATAACTTACCTAGCCCGAAATCAAGTTGACCCAAATTATTCCTGATCGGCCTGAAACGCTCTATTCAACGCCACGAATATTTATTCCGGGACCAGAATCACGAACAGAGGATAATTAAGCTCGAGGAGTCGAGAATAGGGTAAATCCTAAACCTAGCTTTTAGAACATAGGAAGCAATGAGAAGAATTAAGGAAAAATGATTCTCTGAGAAGAAGCAACACATTATATACATTCAAGTTTCAAAATTGCCCTTTGGCCCCTCAGGTTCTAACTTTGACAAAAAGGCCCCTAACTTTCAACTTTGACATTTAACCACCTTAATTTTTCTAAAAAGTTAAATAATTAACTCAAATAAAAATAGCATATAAAATGCTAGTCAAGAATATTTAACAAGCATGTCAAGAATTTAACAAATAAGTCAAATATTTAATGAGATTAAGATGGGCGTTACAGGCTAGGCCCCTCTAGTTCCCAAATCATCCGTACGGCTCAGCCTGGCGAGCTTCTCCGATTTTTCCGATTTTATACCAGAGTGTCCTGGAATTTATAGTTTATCCTAGGGAGGTCCTGGCCTATCAGCTTCCCTGAAACGGTGCTAAGGCTACCTCTAAGATAGGTTGGTTTCAGATTGGGTACTTACAGAGCCCCTCGGCAACGTCGCTTCGAAGGAGCGGGTTTGTCGATAAAAATAAATCCTCCCAATCTGACGGGACGACGGCTTTAACCGATTTTGGCTGGTCCTAGTGTGTAGGATTCCTACGTATCCCGTTCGCGTGGAATCAAGCCTAACGTAGTTCGGGGTGAGAGATTTAAGGCTACTCAAACCTATAGACGACCGTCGAGGTCGGGTGGGAAACTCGGGCATGACACTCATTTGGTCAGAGGCGAAGGTTCGGGCATGACACACTCATTTTCGGTCAGAGGCGAAGGCATTTGGGCATGACACTAAGGGGTCAGAGGCTAAGGCATTTGGGCATGACGCTCGTTTGGTCAGAGGCGGGGACACGGGCATGACACTCACTCGGTCAGAGGCGAGGATTCGGGCATGACACCAAGGGGTCAGAGGCTAAGGAATTTGGGCATGACGCTCGTTGGTCAGAGGCAGGGACACGGGCATGACACTCACTCGGTCAGAGGCGAGGATTTCCGGGCATGACACTCATTCGGCTCAGAGGCTAAGGCATGGGCATGACACCAAGGGGTCAGAGGCTAAGGCATTTGGGCATGACACCAAGGGGTCAGAGGCTAAGGCATTTGGTCATAACACCGAGGGGTCAGAGGCTAAGGCATTTGGGCATGACACCAAGGGTCAGAGGCTAAGGCATTTGGGCATGACACCAAGGGGTCAGAGGCTAAGGCATTTGGGCATGACACCAAGGGGTCAGAGGCGAGACATTTGGGCATGACACCAAGGGGTCAGAGGCTAAGGCATTTGGGCATGACACCAAGGGGTCAGAGGCGAGACATTTGGGCATGACACCAAGGGGTCAGAGGCTAAGGCATTTGGGCATGACACCAAGGGGTCAGAGGCTAAGGCATTTGGGCATGACACCAAGGGGTCAGAGGCTAAGGCATTTGGGCATGACACCAAGGGGTCAGAGGCTAGACATTTGGGCATGACACCAAGGGGTCTAAGGCATTTGGGAATGACACCAAGGGGGTCAGAGGCTAGACATGGTCAACTTGGCTCTATGGGAGAGGGTTGACTTGCTGGGGATATGGTTAACTTGACTCACACGGGACAGATTTTTACTGGGCTTACGTCGGGGACGGCCTACGGTGACTATTCCAAGTCATAGTTAATGGGCTTACATCGGGGACGGCCAAATTTGGACATTTAACTGGGCTTACGTCAGGGACGGCCAAATTTGGACATTTAACTGGGCTTACGTCAGGGACGGCCAAATTTCGACAAATTTTAAACTGGGCTTACGTCAGGGACGGCCAAATTTGGACATTTAACTGGGCTTACGTCAGAGACGGCCAAATTTGGACATTTAACTGAGCTTACGTCAGGGACGGCCATAATTTATTTCACAAAGCTGGGCTTACGTCGCTAGGACTGCCGATGTTTGATTTCACAAAGCTGGGCTTACGTCGCTAGGACTGCCGGAAGTTTTGATTTCACAAAGCTGGTCTTACGTCACTAGGACTGCCGGGGCAAAGGCTTTAACCTATAATGACTATTCTGAGTCATGGCTTGACCGGGGTCAACTCCATCTTTGGGGAGATTGATGGGAAAACTGGTCTTACGTCCCTCTAAGGACTGCCGGGACAAAGGCTCTAGCCTATAACGACTATTCTAAGTCATAGCTTGACCGGGGTCAACTCCATCTTTTGGGAGATTGACGGGAAAACTGGTCTTATGTCCCTCTAAGGACGGCCGGGACAAAGGCTCTAGCCTATAACGACTATTCTAAGTCATAGCTTGACCGGGATCAACTCCATCTTTGGGGAGATTGACGGGAAAACTGGTCTTACGTCCCTCTAAGGATGGCCGGGACAAAACATTCAAGTCAACTCCACCTTTAGGGAGTTTGACAAGGCAAACTGGTCTTACATCCCACTAAGGATTGCCGGGACAAAGGCTCTAGCCTATAACGACTATTCTAAGTCAAGGTTTTAATCTAAAGGGTCACTCTGGGGATGAAGATTTGGTCAAGCCTACACTGCGGGATGGTTGACACATTTTCTTGATACCGGGAAAGAGCCTAGGGGTGACCTTGAAGACTCATTGTGGACAAAAAGGGTCCAAGACTTTGGAAAAATCATTTTGAGGGGGGATCAAAAGCATTTGCTTGAAACATTGTCTTTGATAAATGATGCAAATGGCCAAATTTGAGAATGCTTACTTTTGAAGGCAAATATTTTAACGAAACATGTTTAGTCAAATTTGGTTTTAACTTAACCGCGAGGTTTATATGCATAAAGTCCTTTTGAGCTTTGTCCATTTCTTAGGAGCGGTCGGAGTAGAGAAACCTCTTGTTGTCGATGTCGGGGTAGCCCCATGTCCTTGTTCTATTGATGACGACGTAGCCCAATGTCATTGAATGTGTCGGGGTAGCCCCATATCCTTGTGGATGTAGCCCCAATGTCGTCCTCCGACTTTTGATGTTGGCGTGGAACCCTTGTCGTCTCGCAGCCTTTGATGACGTTAGGAACCCATCCTTTTTTTATGACGCACCCTTTCTTTTGCCTAGGCCGCCCTTGCGGGTTTTCAGCCTAGCGGGCTACTTTTATGGCACACCCTGTTTTTTGCCTAGGCCGCCCTTGCGGGTTTTCAACCTAGCGGGCTACTTTTTGGTGTCTTTTTCTTTTCCCTTTTTTTTTATAAGTGATCCAGCCGACTCGATAGAACGGGGAATTTAAAGTATTTTTCTTGGAGGAAACATGCAAGGGCATTTTATTTTGGGAGAGAGTCGCTTTTTTGTTGGTGAGCTCTTTGAGCAATATATCATGAAATGGAAGGAAGCCCTTGCTTGACAGAATACAGTGTTTGGCACTTTCCTAAGATGTAGAGGAGAAAGACTTGTTGAGACATTTGAACTTGCCCTAGTTAATATCATCAAATGATTGCTGGAAATGGACCATGTTTATTATTAAGTCAAGATTATAACAAGCAATTAGCCTTAACATGAATAATGTTGTGATCAATTAAGATTAAGATTCGATCAATGGCAAAGATCAAAAGGTGTTTATGGGGAGATTGGTCATTATCTGGGAAATTGGTCATTGATGGGACCAAGGGAAGAGAACCGGATCATTTTGGGAGGATCGAGGTTTGATGGATTCATTTCATGCTGTGACCGGACCCGAAGGTTGCCTACGTTCCCCTCAGTTTGAGGAGCTCAGGTCGCCGTAGTTCGGCCTTAGGCCGTCTTTTGCTGAAATTTGGCTTTCTTTCAATGTTGTCTCGGAGGACGTTGTTGCTCACTTCGCTTGTTTTAGCTTTTCTTTCGCGCGGGTGAACCCTCTTTGGTGTGAACGGCCTTTCTTTCCGCCATTTCTTTTCCTCCTTTCCATACATTCATTTCCTTTCCTTCTTCTCCTTTTTTTTTTTTTTTTTTTTTTTGGAGGAGAGGTAAACATTAGCCCCAGCTCGTTTTTCCTCGGTATTGGCTCCTTTGTAGCCCCTCGGTGGCGTGCCTGTTACTTTGGGCTGACTTTGAAGATTCCCGGAAGCCCTATGCTTGGTCGCAACGTGTGAGCACTGTCAAATCTTGGTGGTCGAGCAACAACGTCCTCACCTTCCACTGTCTCGGGATGCCTTCGATGTGCATCAAGAATTGGTTTTGAAAAGGTGTATCGGGTTGTGTATCGGGGAAGTGTTATGAGGGAAGACTTGCCATTAATGGTTTTCTTCATGCCATTGATCACAACATTTATTCACATTAAAATTAATTGTTTTATTTAGCACTTTTTATTTGTGTTAGGTCCATTCATCCTTAATGAGTCATTGACTAGTATGCTTAGAAGTCAATTCATCATTTTAGGGACGTAGCAATCATTTTAATAACAAGCCAGGCAATTTCAGGAGTAAATGTATATTGAAAATAATGTCTCAAGTCTAGAGAGAAGAGAAGGAAAACGACTCTTTTATTCAGATAACTTTGTACATACATGTCCCAAGTGTGAAACTCTGTAAAAATAAAAGACACGTCCAGAATGGACCTTTTTCTAGAACCTACGAGGCTGGAAGACTCACACCTTTTTTTTTTTTTTTTTTTTTTAGGGATGGGTTCCCATGAAGCACGATGATCCATTCTCTTCCACAGTCGTTGGAGGGATGTCGGCGGCATATTCCATGTTTTCCACGGGGAACTCGGGTTCCAGTCATCGGGAAAGATGTCGCGAGGTTTCCACTTGGCTTGGCGTCGCAATTGCTGGGGTCGTTTACTCATGAGGGCGAGTTGGGAGCTTGCCTGTTGGCCAAGCCTTTTGGTGATTCCCTTTCCAAAGTGTATATCCTTCGTGTATGGCACTTGACGAGGGCCACAGTCTTCCATTTTGTGTAGCCGCCCTCGGTCTCCTGAAGCTCGGGCCTCTTCTCGTGGACGGTCCAATTCGGATGCGGGCTCCTTGGACGATGTTTCCGGGGGACAAAACCGCAAAGGACTTTAGCATTTTAAACCTCAAGGTAAAATTATTAACCGTGATTCGAGTAGCATGCTTCATTAGCGGATTAACCTTTTAGGAAAACACGACATTTTATTTTGAGAAAACTTGATCTCCATTTTCTTTTTTCTGAAAGACACCCTTTTGTTTTGGGTGAAAAACTCACACACACATTTTTGTAAACTTTTGACAAGGAAAGAATGACCATAATAATCTTATTTAACGAGAACTGACAATGGACCCAAAATGGTCACCACTTGGCATCAACCGGGGAGTCAAGACTTTAACCAAACCTAACAACATCTTAACCGACTTTTCCTAAAGACTTATCACATGTCTTAACAGTGGACTTCGACTATTCCTAAAAGGAGGCGATGGAAGGGTTTTGAATCTCATCCCCTGTTACGGCAACCACAACACCATCAATTTCCCAAACCGGGGTATTCAAGCTTTCCTTGTGTGATTAACTTCCGGATGACGCGTTTCAAAGTGATGCAATCGTTGGTGTCGTGCCCATGGTAGTTGTGAAAGGCACACCATTCAGTGGTGTCGAGACGTCCTTTGGGGTTTGTGGGTTGGTAGTTGACAAGAGGCTTCGCAAGGCCTTGCCTAATCAATCCCTCAAATACCTTGCTTATGGGTATTCCGAAATCCTCGAACCTTACGAAATGGAGCTTGGGTTGGCGTTTGGATTTTCCTTTACCTTTGACCGAAGTGTGGTGGTGATGAGAATTACCGCTGCCTGAGACAAGGGTATCCTCATATTCCATTTGCTTTCTCTTTCCCGATAACCCACCTAACTGAGGTGCAACATGGGGACCTGTGGAGGCGCCGGGGCGTAGCGTACTCGTAACCTTGGTTGCCTGCAGGAATATATCTTGGGAGCATGCTGTGAGTTTGAGGTCCAAAAGGGTCTTGGATTGTAGAAATGATACGGGTCATCCCGGAATCTTATTGGGAAATCTGGTGGAGGCCAGTTGGTGACGCTTTTTCGGGCATCCACATATGGTCTAAACAGTGACGGAGCTCTGGTGACTTGGTTGATGACATTAACTGAGAAGGGATATGATTGGGAAGGTTGTGTGAGTATGATGCTAGGGGCGTAACCGTTGTGAACATGGTTTGTGGGCCTTTGAGTGGATTGTGTTTTGGGGTTTTATAGGAAGTGTCTCAGGGGAGATGTTGGATTTGGGATGAGGCGGAGTGAGGAAGATTTGAGTGAGAGGCTCGTTTTGTGGATGACGGCGTGTTGGGGTGAAAAGATGGAGGTCTCGGCATTTTTGTGATAGGAGGGGGCAATCTTTGGTTACAATCCAGAGGTCGGGTAGCTTCCACCCTTTCATTGTGGTTGGTTGCTTTGGTGAAGGGCCCCATCAATTTGAGACAGAGCTGTAACACCTCTTTGCCTCGTGACTCATCAGACGGAGTTTGCGTTTCCCTGTGGCTATCTGTGATGACTTCTTTCTCAGCCCCGGAGGTTTCTGAATCTTGGAACAACTCTTTCGTTCGTTGGGCCATCCGAATTATCCGCGACGTCATTTCTCAAGCTACTGTCCATTGAAGTGATCTTTCCGAGGTCCGGATCGGAGAAGTTTGTAGTGACCGGGGAACTTTCTGACTCCACACGCACTAGACGGCGACATGATGCTCTCTTCCCCTTCATCTGAGCTACGGGGAAGACAAAAGGCTATCTTTAGGCTTGGGTAAACATTGGATGAACGCTTGGGTCAAAGACACACGTGTCTCTATTTGGGATATTTGACCGGCCGAAGTTGCCTACGTTCCCCTCAGTTTGAGGAGCTCAGGTCGCCGTAGTTCGAATGGGTTTAGAATCTAAGAGGGAAGGACAAACACGGCTGACTTCTTAACGAGAATCCATCCAAGGACTTGACTGACTTCCTAAGGGACTATTCCTAGAATTTAACGGGGATCTTTGCGGGGACCTAGGGGATTTTGCCTAGGGTCTCACGGGGATCTTAACGGGAGTCTTGAAGGATAACATGGATCCATCCAAAGACTTAACGGACTTGGCAGAAGGTCTTGAAGGATAACATGATCCTTCCAAAGACTTAACGGGATTCGACGGAGGTCTTGAAGGATAACATGGATCCTTCCAAAGACTTAACGGGATTCGACGGAGGTCTTGAAGGATAACTGGATCCTTCAAAAACTTAACGGGATTCGACGGAGGTCTTGAAGGATAACATGAATGTATCAAAGACAGGAACCAAAAACAGGGCAAATTCACGTATCGCGCAATTAATAAACCATTCCAAGTTTACTTAAAACGCATCTTTGTTCTAAATGGTTGGAAAAGATTTCTCTCTTTTTTCGCAACTAATCTAAATCCTGGATCAGTGGAGGCCATCGCCACGTCTATAAGCCCCTCGTTTTTCACCTGCCTTGCACACTCCCAGGGATGGACTGTCCCGGGCGAGGGTCCTATAGGGCACGCGGCTTCCACCGACCAAAAAAGATAGACCTAGGGTCTGAGTGCGTCGTAAGGTTCCCAATACGCGGGTCATCCCAATCATGATTAAGCCCAGTAGGGATCGAGACTTTTCTCCGAAGGCTCCACCGAAGGCTCCACCGACATTCCAACATGACCTCGTTTTGAATGAGGCGTCTCGATCCTTGACCATGGGCTTAAGGATGATTAAAATAACTCGTTCATTAGGGCTTTAACGACACGGTGTCACCCTACCCTTAGTACATGGCCTTTGCTAATTGCGGTCGTCACTAACACACGAGTTGGAGGCTGGTTAGGCCACACTTGCATTACATCAAGGAGTCACAACTCGGGCATTATTTGGCCAAATTAGCTTTGAGCACGTATCAAGGATGTGGTGACGTGAACTAGACCAAAACCAACCATAGTCACGGTATTTGTGTGTCACGGACAAGTGTGGTTGACTCGGTTCGGAAGGGAAGGTGGGATGGAACCCGTGCGCACATCGGAGGGAACAAGAGCGCCCAACGAGCTGCATCGTGGCATCCACCCCGGGTTTAAAGGGTATTTGGAACGTGCACAGTCAAGTGTGCGTAGTGTGAAGTCATTCTATGCTCCTTTTTCGAGTAAAAAGAGAGATTTTCAATTCGTTTTTCGATATCATGAGCATGGCATAAGCAAATATGGACAAGTATGAACAAGCTGATTGAGCAATCTATACACACAAATCAAAAGAATATAGGCAAACAAAGACCAAAACTTGTACATGTACCAAGTTGTGCACAACAAAGAATTTTGAATCAAACTTTTGCAAAAGAAATATTTACATTGAAACCCTTTATACAAGCGATTTGTGCACAACGAGGAGACTCAAGAAAACCCTTACAAAAAAAGGGGTTATGCACGACGAGGTTTTTGGAAACCATTTTATTGACAAAAGATCATGCATAACCAAGTTTTATTACCTTTTTAAAACCAGTTTTGGCCAAAAGAATGAGGGTAATGTGCACAAGTAAGACTGTAAATTTGGAACCTGGACAAGTAAGAAGCAGAGGGGGCACCCAGAATGTTGCAGCCCTGCACCAAACTGTTAATTGGCAACATTTTGGTCCCTACCCAAAGTAGCCGTACGGCTAAAGCAAGAGGGTGAAGATTTTCTCAGTTTCTCCAACTCTGATCATCAAAGCCCCAGCTTATTGTGTTTCCCAAAACGTACGTGCCCAAACAGTTCAAACAGAAACAGCAAACACACACAAATATGCAAGAAGTCACTAACGGGAACGGGAGTTTGAACCCACACAAGAGCGCCCCCGAACCTTCTAGAAAGAAGTCCGAAGCACTCTATACTCCCCAGCGGAGTCGCCACTGTAAGGATCCCGTCCTCGGGGCGAAACACGCGAGGTTCGCACGAGGACAAAATGCCAAACACGGGAACCGGTCAAATTTAACGGAGTCGCCACATTTTGTTTAATTTTTAAACCCAACAAAATGACAAAGGTTTGAGTTCAAAGGTTCAGAGGTCAGGTTACAACTTGGGAGGAGTTTTTACGTCCTCTCAAGTTGCCTCGGACAAAGCCGAGTCTCCCTAAGTTAGTTAAAATGTGCATATGTGTGTGTGTGTATTTAACGGAAAAAATTCTGTTATTGATTTTATTTGAGAAGCTTGGCTGAAAGGGGGCCTTGAGTGATAAGATAAAGGTCAGAGGGCAAAAATACAATTTTTCCCTCCTACCTAAAGTAGCCGTACGGCTGGAGGAGGCGATCTTGGGGTTTTACAGTTTGCTCATGAACAGTCCAGTTCATAACAGAAACAGGGTATTCTGTCTGAAACTGGACAAACTGTTTGTGATCCCAGTTTGCAAGAAATCATTTTACAAGTTTTATAACATCATTCCTATGCTAAATGATCATCACTTGGTCCCCAAAGACAAGTATTTGGTGTGATCATGAGCAATCATAGGAGAAAATCAAAAAGTTGATGAATGTCCCCTTTGGACCAAAGTTGGTCATTTGGTGATAAAGATTGGAACTTTATCACCAAGATGACATTTTATGACTTAAAATCCTTCCAAGAGTCAAAATAACACATAGATTGAATCTTTATGACCCAAAGTGGGATTTTGAGGCTAAACCAAAGAGGAAAGTGATGAACACTAAGGTTTGATCACCCTCATGATTATCATGGCCAACAAGCATACCATTTACATGAATAAGGAATATAAATGACAATCAACAAGTCTATGAGTGTCTAGGTTTAGAACCTCTTCCATACAAGGTATGGAGGGCACCTTGGAACCTCTCATAGCTTGGACAAGATGGAATGTAATAGATAGATAATATATATAGTGCTTGATAATGGACAAGTCTTGCAAGAAACAAAAGGTGCTTGAAATGGACAAGTCTTTGCCTGAATGAATTTAAATACATGTATAACCAAGATATAAGAAAGAAAATAGGAGTAAGATGAAGAGAAAGGAGGGGGAGGTGGCTTTACCTATGATGGTTAAGGCCAATCTTCCTTTCTTCTCTCATTTTTTGTATGTGATCACTCTCACTCTTTCTCTGTGGCAATCCACAGAGTGACCTCTCTAATGTGTATTTCTCCCCCCACCTAAAATGATCAGCAAGGGGTTCTATTTATAGGGACTGAGGGCACCCAAACCAGCCGTACGGCTAGGCCCCTCTAGTTCCCAAATCATCCTACGGCTCAGCCTGGCGAGCTTTCTGGATTTTTCCGATTTTTACCAGAGTAGTCCTGGAATTTATAGTTTATCCTAGGGAGGTCCTGGCCTATCAGCTTATCCCTGAAACGGTGCTAAGGCTACCTCTAAGATAGGTTGGGTTTCAGATTGGGGTACTTACACGCGGGTGATACCCGCGCAAGGGGGAGCACGTTCCAAAGCTGCTGAGGAACCTACTCCTGCTCAGGGACACGCAGACAGTGATGATTGGATGGAGATGCATTCCCGACACGCACCTGCAAAGGCCCTGCTGCTGCACCAACCGAGGATGTTCCTCTTCGAACTCCGCGCAAGAACAGTCTGTGCACAGCACTGCAAAGGCAAGCCAAAAGCTGCAGATCCACCCTCCTCTCCTGAGCCAACACCAATTGCATTTTACCGCCTCAACATTCTGGTTATAAATACTCACCTGGCACTCTGTCCTACATGATGGACTGGACTTGAGGATGAAGATGAGGATATTGATGAAGTTACCAAGACTGCGCATGCCGATAATGCTGCGCAGCGAACTGCTGTTGATCCTCCTAAAGGTGAAAGGAAAGAGATGTGCGCACACAATACTGATAGCAGCAGCACGCATTCACCCGTGCATAAGTCTCCTGCTATTGACCCTATTCATCTCTCTCCCAAACAACCTTCACACAAACATCCCCCTCCCAAAGTATCTCCTCCTCCATCCGCTCAAGCTATTCCCTCTACTTTTCCCACAGTATCTACCTC
>JAOWBW010002301.1:0-97349 GCA_026119855.1 Campanula takesimana
ATCCCCGCATGTATGCTTTACTACATTAATTTAGTTTAATCCCGACACATGTTGGATTCACAAGCGTGGTGGAATCCGATGAGTATATGGGACCACGAGAAGGTCTATATACTAGTGTGACGATTCCACTATTTTTCTAGAAACCCCAAAAAGGACTATGTCCTTCCGACTTTGTAAATAAATAAATAAAATAAAAGAGTCATTTTTCTTATGTGGTTGAGTCTTTTTCTTTTTTTTGTGGGTTAATTATTTTACTCAAAATATGTTTGTGGGGCCAACCTAAGATCGACCGTGTTCTCTCAATAGGTCCAATGTCTTCCAACGGCAACAACAACAAGGGTGAGAACATCTCCGAGTCCAACGAAAGGCTCTTAAACATAATAAGAGCCTTGGGGGAACAAATGGATAGACTTGTCGAGGATGCCCGCCGCAAGGATGATTTGGCAAGCCCGTCTTGATCTCGAGAGGAGAATTCATAATGAAGAAGTGTCCGAACTTAAGGCCCGTTTACGGGGGTTCAACGACAACAAGGCAAAGGTCAACGGTAAGCATGTTCAAGTGGCTCGCCTCTCAAAAGTCACAAAGGTTCTACCACGACCGTGTCTACACTCCCTCCAAGGTATGACCGTCACTAAGGCCTATGAAGATCTCAAAGCAAAGGGACAAATTTCTCCTCTCCAAGGGTAAAAGCAACCACAACCGTTACGTCGCAACCATGCCACCACAAGTGGTGTGACTATCACCAATGCAGCGGTCATCTCACCGAGGATTTATTCTCCCTCCGCGACATCATCCAAGATTCGATTGACAATGGTGAGTTACCGTGGTTGAAGAACAACAGTTAGAGAGTGAGAACATGCAAGAACTCATCAAGGAAGGGCTCAGATTTGAAATAGGGTCTCAACAAGAGATCATGCCGCAAGGAAGGCTACGACGACAATAGGGACTATAGCAACAATCGCCGTTTCTCTTTCTCTACCTAGTAATAGGAATAAAAAAAAAAAAAGTCAAAGTCCTCTTTGGTGTTCATTAAAGTTTTCTCTCGTCCCATGTTCAATGTCGAGTCTTATTATAAAAAAAAAAAGTCGTTCTTGTCCTCATACACTCCTCCAAGTTGTTCAATTTAATTCTTGGCAAGATGATGAAAAAATTTCTAAACACGTTTTAGAATGAAGGCTATCACTTGAACGCTAGAGGCTAAACATCGACGACGGCATCAACAACGAAGACATCAACAATGACGAAATCAAGACAAAGAAAGGTGGAGCAACAATCATGAAGCAAAGTTTTCAAAAGGGGATAAAAAACAAAAAAAAAAAAAAAAAAAACTCGCTAGGTTGAAATCCTCAAATCAACATAGGCAAAAGTTAGAGCACAAAAAAAAATTAAAAAAATCCCCCTTCATTCAAAGAAGTTCACAACAACAATATCATTCCACCAAACGAAGGACGAAGCAACATCGACAACAATCACGATGAAGCAACAATTCATCACGGCGAATGGAGAATCCACAAGAACTACGGTGACCTGAACCTCTACACTGGAGGAAGTAGGCAACCTGCGGGTCCGGTCTCATGCAAGAAAGAAGATATGTTTTAGCCTAGTGCGTTATGGTGATTGGCCTTCATCTCGAACTTGTCAAGACATCTTTGTACGAGTCATTTGCCAATGAATTAATCACCTCAAGATTGAACAACTTTCTTAGAATTAGAATCGCTTCATGTTCCTTTCGAGTCTAGGGGTTTCTCTTCTTTTTACGATACTCCCAGTTTATTGCAATCAAACTGGGGCTTTCATTCTTTTCTCTCTTAATGACTTACTTGCCTTCGTGAGTCATTCAATAAATAAAAATACATGTCAATACTAGGGACCACTTCCTAGTCGAGTCAATGTCACTCATCATTAGTGACAAAAGGTCTCCACCGCAAAATCACATGTCTCTCATCCTCTGCTAGAGTCAATGCATACTTCCTCATAAATTGAGTCAAACAAAAAAAAAGGCGCAAAAGAGATGCCTGCTAGATTGAAAACCCGAAAGGGCGGTCTAGGCAAAAAATAGGGTGCGTCATAAAAAAAAGAGAGAGTGAGAGAGAGAAGGGAAAGAGAAATGGAGATCCCAGCTTCTAAAGAAGACAACTACACGAGCTCTACATTGGATCTCCTCAGCAAGTCAATTCCCCACCGAGTCAACTTTGGGATTGCAAAAGGCTCGACAAGATATGGCACCATCAAGGTTGTCTTGGGTTATCGGCATCATTCTCCAGCAGTGTGCATTTTTGGGTTCATGAAAAGAAGGCCCGTGGTAACCAAGACCCATCTGAGAACGAGCCCATCATAAAAGGGCACGAGGTTGCACAAATAATCCCTAGCTAGTCAATTGGCTTGGGCAGCAAATAGCAACAACATGTGTCTCAGTTTTCAAAGCTTCTTCAAGTATGTGCTTCTAAAGTACGCTGAAAGGCTCCCGAGAAATGGAGTAGCTCTTGCCATATCCTCTCATGTTTGTTCCCTCGCACGAGGATGAGTCACTCTTGCTTTGCTTAACAAATGATGACGTCCTAGGGGCTATGTGACTCAAGAACAAGGGCTTCTTTTGCCTCATTTGACAATCAATAAGCCCTAGGGGCTATGCTTGAGAAAGATGTGTGAGACTATCCGCAAAGTCTCTCAAAAGGGATATCAAAAAGCCCTCTTGTCATGTGTGCCCGTGCTCGTTCCCCCAATCAAGGATGGACCTTTCTCGCAATCAATGATGGCACTCTAGGGGCTACGGTCAAGTCTTAAAGGCTCCCTCAGTAAGAAGCAATTCACTTTAATGTCCCCAGCAACATTTGAAGCTTCATACCGGAAGGTCTCAAGGGGCTTCGCAATCTACAAATCTTTTGGGCCACGGCTTTACAGTAATTCAAGCAAAGGGCAATATTGGGGCTTCGTAATTAACAAGCTGTAGACACCCCGCCTTGGACCGCTCACCCGATTGCACATTTGATTTTGTGTTTCTCCCCATTCTAAGTGTTTCTCGTTAGTTTCTGTCACTTCTGTTAAGTTCCTGACTGACTTCGTTAAGTCCAGGGACTAAACTGAATGACAGGGCTGACTTTCTAGTCCATTCTGTCAAAATTGCCTTCTCTGAGTCGCGCGCCTCCGACACTAGGAGCCAGGCGCGCGCGCCTCCCGCCCCCAAAGCAGGAAGCGCGCGCCTCTGAGCGTCAGTTACAAATTTCTGGCCAGGATTCCCTCCTTGCTCAATTTACAGGATTTGCCCGGAAGGATTTCTTGGTGACTGAGTTTTGGCACCAAAAACACCCCTCTTTCACCTATAAAACCTCTCTTTACCTCCATTTTCAAGGACCGAAAATTGAACTTACAAAAACTATACCAAAATCACTTTCTAAAGGTTCTCCAAGGATTTCATCAAGAAATATTTGAAGGTCTTCAAATTGTAGGTAAAAGTCCATCTTTTCCTTCCTTTTATACTTCATCTCCTCTCTCTTTTTACTTTAATCAAATGTGCAATCACCCAAATCATTTGGGACATGACTCTAATGATCACCTCATCTCATTGAGGTTGGTTAAGGAGTTATCTCCTACATTCCAAATCTTATTTTAAACCCCCTTTTTATGACTTAAAGAAGAAGAAGAAGAACATTTTCATTCATGTAGATTTTGATCAAGCAAGACCAACTTAAGTTGGGCGAGATGGGTGTTTCGGTACTTCCATCTCGTAATCTAACCCGGACCTCAAACAAAGAATCTCTGTTTTCGTAATCAAACTTAGGCTACAATCAATAGGTTTTTCTTATGTTCCTCAAAACATAGGTGGCGACTCTAAAAACAAGTTAGACATCCTAGGATAACACCACGCGCTCCAGCCTAAGGCCGTGGTCACCCCCGGTGTATCTACAGTGGCGACTCTGCTGGGGATATTTGAGGGTTAAACTTGCATTCTGATCAAAATCTACATCTTTTCTGGGCATTCTGTTTCCTGATGGGGGAGGCGCGCGCGTCTGGCCTTTTAAGCCTAAGGCGCGTGCATCCCGCATCAAGAACCAGAATCGCCCACTTCTTCATATTCTTCATCTTATTCTTCTGTTATTCTGCACTAATCACTTCTGCAGGGGTTACAATATGAAAATGGGACCAGGGCAATCCCCTGAGTCCAAAGTCTGACATTCTGACAGGTGTGCCCCAGAAGCGCGCGCCTCCCATACGCATTGCGCCATGCGCGCGCGTCCACATCGGAACTCAGAGGCGCACGCTTCTGGGTTGGTTTCCAGAACAGAAACAGGTTTCAGTGACTGAGCAGAACAGTGGGGTGTGGGCACAGTTGCCTGCATCAGAACAGAATTGAACCTCGGACTGTTTTAATTTTGTGTTTTATTTACCGGTCACACGGGTGATTCGGGAGTTGTAATTTATGTGCTTATGTGTTTTGTGTGTTTTTCTTTCTTTTCAAAAAAAAAAAAAAAAGAGAAAATTTTGTCACTTGTTAGACTTCACACTACATGCACATATTCCTATGAACTGCTCACTATCGAGTCGCATAAGTCCAACCCCAAACCCGTCGAGGCCCGTCCTAGAAAGTTTCAAGCTCCACCAGACTTTGACTCTTCCGAAGCGGTAAACCTCAGCCCGTGGCGTAGTTCAAGACTACATGCCGGGGGTGACTTTGAGCCTCATATTCAAGCCGAGCACAGACCACACAATTCTAGTTAGGGTCTAACACTCCGTGACTCAAGTCGGTTTCCATGTACCGAGATTTCCCTAAACTAATGTCTTCAAATCATACATGCCAACTTGTTGAAATGGACGCAATAAAATCCGTCCCCAAAGTGGTTATTTTGGACGAAAATAAAAATCCGTCCCCGCATGTATGCTTTACTACATAATTTAGTTTAATCCCGATACATGTAGGATTCACAAGCGCGATGGAATCCGATGAGTATATGGGACCGCGAGATGGTCTATATACTAGTGTGACGATTCCATTGTTTTCTTAGAAACCCCAAAAGGGATTCATGCCCTCCGACTTGTAAAAAAAAAAAAAAAAGAGTCTTTTCTTATGTGGTTCGAGTCGTGTGCCCAATTGTGTGTTCTAAGCCTCTTCATGGACCGCAAGTGTTACTCAAGACTGACAAGGGCCTCTTCTGCAATATAGGTTCAATTGGTACTTACAAAGTCTACCGGGATTCAGCAAATCGGTTAGTCCGTGAAGAGATCACTCCAACAGCTCCAACATCAACCATGACGGCAGCAGCAACACCATGTCTCTCGAACAGCTCTCAACCATGGTCCAACTCCTCCAAGAGCAAGTCTCCACCCTTAACAAGGAGGCACAAAGCAAAGACGACATTTGGCAATCCCACCTCGACAGCCAAAGGGAGGCCCACGAGGCCGAAATGGAGCTAATGAAAGAAAAGCTCACCAACCTTGCCAAGGGAAAGAACAAGAACAATGATGATGAATCCGAATGGACCGAGGGTTTGTTCAAGAGTCCTTATGTCAACACCCGCACCAAGAAAATGGGGGAACCAAGTTCCGAGAACAATGAGCCCAAATGGTGGATTCTATCATGGCCTACATCGACCAAAAATTCAATGGGCTCAACATGGGGAAAGGCTCCGACACAAGCCTTTATCAATCATCCATCCTCATGAGTACTATGGCCGCTCTTCCGATAAGTTCAAGATGCCCGACATAAGCAAATTCAAGGGCAACTCTTGTCCTATGGCTCACATGAGACTTTTATTTGGGCAATGGTTCCAAAGAAGGTCTCCCCAAGGTGATGGCTCAATGCTTTCCTCTCACTCTCGAGGGGGCGGCAAAAGATTGGTATGCTACTCTCCCGCTCAATGTCCGTCTTGATTCGGACTCCACCATGCTCGCCTTCAAGAACCAATACCAAGGCAACACCACTCACCGGCCTACAAGGAAAGAGCTAGAGAACACTACTCAACGAGACAATGAGTCCTTCATCGACTTCACAAGGAGATGGAATGACAAACTCTCTGAAATTGTTAAGAGGCCGAACACAAAAGAGCAAATGGACATATTTCTCAAGTGTCTCAAGATTGATCTCCGCACTCACCTAAGTGGGGCTTGCTACTCCGACTTCCCCCAAATGTATGAGGCGGGGGTACGCATGGATGACTTGCTCAAGGAGATTAAGAAGACCACTCCTACTTACCGCTACAAGGCCGCTTCCAACTCCACAAAAGAGGCCTCGATCAACGCCGTCACTATTGACAAGGGGAATTACAAAAAGGTTCCTCCACCTCAAGGGAAAAAGTCCCGAAGTGACCGTGTCTACACGCCTCTCCAAGGCATGACTCAAACCGAAGTGTTCGAGGTACTCAAGGCAAAGGGTCAAGTCACACCCGTGCAAGGGTACCAACCCAAGACGATCAACTCTAATCATGCTCACCACAAATATTGTGGCTACCACCAATATAGTGGCCACACCACCGAGGAATGCTTCATTCTCCGCAATGTCATTCAAGATCTCATAGATAAGAAAGAATTTGTAGTGACTAATGACGAGCATGTCAATGTAATAGAGATAGGAGAATTTGAGGGGACCACCCATTCAATCCCAATTGTGAATGGGGGCCCCAATGTTATGAATAAACTTGACAATTCTTGTTATGTAGTGACTTACGATGAGGTAATGAGGGAAGTACTAGAGAATAGGAAAAGAAGCAAGATGGGAACGTCAACATGCTAACTCGATCCGGTCGAGTCATAGCAAGCAACCCTTCCACTTCCGCACCGAGCTCCTCTTCTCAAAAGCCGCAAGCTCACAACGCTCCGAAGATCCTCTACTTGTCCAACTCAAGAAAACTCAAGCCAACATCTCTATTTGGGACCTCATTGCATCCTCGAAGAAACACCGAGATCTCGTCATCCGCAATCTCGATGATACCTCATTTTCTCCGATACTTCTCCCGAGGACCTCACGGCAATGATTGGTCACATTCACTTTGGCAGCGTCATCATCTTTGCCGATATGGACCTTCCACCGTTTGGTTCCGACCACAACGAAGCTATTTACCTCAAGGTACGAGCAAGGGGGAGGCCCGTCTCAAGAGTCTTAGTGGACGGTGGTTCCGCACTCAATCTCATGCTGGTAGAATCATGGGCATACTGGGACTTAAGGATTCTGATTTGAAGCCTTCTACTCAAGTAATCCTAGGTTATGACAGCACCGCCCGTACAGTCATGGGTATGATCGATATAGACATTGAGTTTGGGAGCATGGTCATGTCCGTTCCATTCCAAGTGCTTGATATCCGGCCTCGTTCAACTTACTGTTGGGTCGACCATGGATTCACAGTGCTAATGCCGTACCGTCAACTCTCCACCAATGTGTCAAGATCCGAAATGGTGATGAAATAGTGACCGTAATGGCTGAAAACATTACTATCCACAGAAAAGGTGAGCCCGTCCACCAAGTTCAGCATGGTCTACCAGACTCCACTCTCTCCGGCGTCTCAATCAACGCCATTGATAAAGAAGGGGGACACGGATCATGGACCCCCAGCAATCACAAAGTCCTCCGCATGATGAGGAATATGGACTACTTCCCTGGTTTAGGCTTAGGGAAATATCAGCAAGGAATCCTACATCCCGTGCAAGTCCCATTTGTCAAAAACACATTCGGTTTGGGGTACGAGCCTTCCGAAGAAGACTTGAAGCAAGAACAAGCGATCAAGATATCCGAAAGGGAACCATACATGATCTTTCCCGAGATGTGGGTTAACAATAAAGGTGTCAAAAAGCCTGGCCTCGAAATCTTCTCCGATTGTGAGATCCAGATATCCGAAAGGGAACCAACTCCCATGTCGCCCCGTGAATGGTGGGAAGGAAGGTGACTATAGAGTCCGAGACAGAAATCACCGTGGGGGAAGAACTGACAGATTTAGCCTCCATGTTCGAAGAGCTTGCCGTAATGAATGAATGCCAAGTCAACGCCATCCATGACACCGTCATCATGAACGAGACTATCAGTGAGATCCCGCCAAGCTCCGAGCCGATCAACAATTGGTATTCAACAAAAGGGCCCGTGGTATCCGAGGAATTCTTAGTCCAAGAAATGGGTTGCATACCCGCACACCAACAAAGGAAGAGCAGCTCACACTTACTTTCGAGTCCGAGAGTGTCTCTAATACCCTCACCCAAGAGGATTGGAGGCATAGCCGAGCGTGTGTTTCCTTTCTTTGCTAATGAAAAATTTGATATTTCTGAGTACCCTGAGATTGCAAACATCATAAATGATGAATTAACTAATAATGAACTTAACGAACAAGTTAATAACGATTCAAATTATGATGAAATAGACCACGAAAACACAACATACTTAAATGAACTTGCTCAACAAGTCCATAGTCGTGGCGAGAATGGTCCAAAGGCTGACGAAGAATTGCAGGTTGTTAATCTGGGTACCGAAGAAGAGCCAAAGAAACTAAGATTGGAAGCTTCTTCAAGGGGGACGACAAAGACAGGTTGACTGCATTACTACAGGAGTTCGTGGATGTATTCGCATGGTCATACAAAGACATGCCGGGTTTAGACAGAAAGGTAGCGGAGCACAGGATTCCGATCAAAGAAGATGCCAGGCCAGTAAAGCAGAAGCTCCGAAAGATCAAGCCAGAATGGTCTCTGCAGGTCAAAGAAGAGATTGAGAAGTTCCTCAGTGTGGGTTTCATCAAGGTTATCGAGTATCCGACATGGTTAGCCAACATTGTGACAGTCAGGAAGGCGAACGGCAAAGGTTCGAGTTTGTGTAGACTTCCGGGATTTAAACAAAGCTTCCCCAAAGGATGATTTTCCACTCCCTAATATCGACATGCTAGTCGACTCCACTGCTGCCTACGAGGTTCGCTCATTCGTGGATGGGTTCGCTGGGTACAATCAGATTCTCATGGCCGAGGAAGATCAACATAAGACAGCCTTCACAACACCGCGGGGTACCTTTTGCTACACAGTCATGCCGTTTGGGTTAAGAAATGCTGGGGCTTCCTACCAAAGAGCCGTGACAGACTTGTTCCACGATATGATTCACAAAGAAATCGAGGTCTATGTGGACGACATGATCATTCACTCCAAAGGAACCGATTGTCAACACCTAATCGATCTCCGCAAGTTCTTCAAAAGGCTTCGTCAACACAAGATGAGGCTCAACCCTGCAAAGTGCACATTCGGGGTTATCCGAGGCAAAGTTCTTGGTTATATGGTCACTGAAATGGGAATCGAAGTAGACCCCTCCAAAATCAAGGCAATCATTGATATGCCTCCTCCAAAGACGCAGAAAGAGATTAAAGGTTTATGGGAGACTACAATACATCAGTCGGTTTGTGCACCAACTCACTTCCATGTGCGAGCCAATCTTCAAGTTACTCAAGAAGAATGTGGCTCTAGAATGGACCGACGCGTGCCAAGAAGCCTTCGATCAAGTAAAGCATTACTTGACGTGTCCTCCTGTTCTAGTTCCGCAGCACAAGGAGAAACCTCTGTTGCTTTATCTCACTGTCAATGATGAAGCCCTAGGGGCTATGTTAGCACAAGAGCAACGAGAGTCCACAAAGGAGAACGCCATATATTTTGTCAGTCGCCGATTCCAAGGGGGCGAAAAGAACTACTCTGTCTTAGAGAAATCATGTGCAGCATTGGTTTAGGTCACTCAAAAGCTCAACACTATATGGAAGCTTTTCCGATCAAGCTAGTAGCAAAGGTGGACCCGCTCCGCTACATCTTCGAGAAGCCTTTCATGTCAACAAGAATAGCCAAATGGTACTTCATGCTCGCCGGCTATGATATCACTTACGTCACACTAAAATCCGTCAGGGGGAAAGTGTTCAGTGACCAGCTTGCGAATTCCCATGTGACGAAGTGAAGGGGGAAGATGTACAGTTCCCCGACGAGCATTTAATTTGTACCACAACCGAGGAAGACAAGTGGCAACTTTTTTTTGATGGCGCCGCCAATAAACACGGTTTTGGTATAGGGGTATTGCTTGTCGATCCAAAAGACATCTACACTCCCATTGCCATACGCCTAGAATTTGAAGCTACCAACAACATTTCCGAGTACGAAGCATGCATAGCAGGGCTCGAAGCAGCTCTCGAAAGAAACGTCACGGAACTAGAAGTGTTCGGCGACTCTTTGCTCCTTATCAATCAGCAATCGGGTAAATGGCGAACCCAAGACCCGACTCTCCAACAGTATGGTCAGCACCTTGAAGAACTGGTTGAACAATTCCAGAGATCACTTTCAACTACCTGCCAAGGGATAAGAATCGCTTCGCCGATGCACTGGCCACTATAGCTTCATTAGTTGAAATGCCCAAAGGGAAAATGGTGAAGCCTTTCAAAATTGCTCGAAGGAGCAGTCCGGCATATTGCATGAGTATCGAGATCAACGAGGTTCAAACAAACTCTCCGTGGTATTCGGACATCATGAACTTCCTCAAGGACGGCACCTATCCCGAGAACATCAATAAGAAGACTCATGCAGCTCTGCAAAGGTTAGCCTCTCGGTACGTACTGATTGGGGACCGAGTCTATAAAAGGCACCACGACGGGATCAATCTCTTATGCGCCAATGAGACCGAAGCTCAAGAGATAATGTGTGAAGTGCACGAAGGAGAATGTGGACCCCACATGAATGGGTTTATGCTAGTCAAGAAGATACTTCGCATTGGTTACTATTGGAGCACTATGGAACGAGACTGTATCGAGAAAGTCAAAAGGTGTGCCAAGTGCCAATTCCACGCTAATCTGCAACATGCTCCACCCTCACAACTTTACAACATGGTCACACCTTGGCCTTTCTCTTGTTGGGGGATAGACATCATCGGTAAAGTTCATCCTGCCGGAAGCAATGGGCAGTCATTCGTCCTAGTGGCCGTCGATTACTTTCACAAAGTGGGTCGAAGCACAAGCCTATCGGACCCTCAACGCCAAGAAAGTGGCCGAATTTGTAAAGATTAATATCATGTGCCGATACGGCGTGCCTCATGAAATCATTTCCGACAACGGCTCTCACTTTGAGAAGGAAATGGATGCACTTTTGGTAGAATACAAGATCACCAAGCACAAGTCATCTACTTACCGGCCCCAAGCAAATGGCGCAGTCGAAGCAGCAAATAAGACCATCGAGACCATCGTCAAGAAAATGGCCTCAACAGGAAGGGATTGGCCCGAAAAGCTACCATTAGCATTGTGGGGCTACCGCACATCAATACGATCCGCAACAGGAGAAACTCCTTATGCATTGGTCTATGGTTCTGAAGCCGTACTCCCTATCGAACTTGAAGTCCCATCTCTACGAGTCCTCCTCGAGAATCAAGTCAACGAGGTCAACTGGATGGAAAGTCGATACGAACAGCTAGCCTTACTCGACGAGAAAAGGTTAAGAGCACTCGAACGCACGAGGGCATATCAGCAAAGGATGGCAAGAGCTTTCAACAAAAAAGTAAGGCCTCGAAACATCAATGTGGGAGATTTGGTCTTAAGACAACATCCTCCTAATGCCATGAATCCCCTGGGGAAATGGGGACCCCGATGGATCGGTCCGTACGTGGTCAAAAAGATACTAAGAGGTGGTGCAGTCCGGCTCGTGGATTTAGATGGTGACCAGCTGCCAAAGGAGGTCAACCTCGACAAGCTCAAGAGGTTCTACGCTTAATAAACAAAGACCCTTAAAAAAAAAAAAAAAAAAAAAAAAATCGCTCGCTAGGTTGAAAACCCGCAAGGGCGGCCTAGGCAAAAATTAGAGCACGTGCAAAAAGAAGCCCGCTAGATTGAAAACCAGCAAGGGCGGTCTAGGCAAAAAAACAGGGTGCACAAAAAAAATAAAAAAAAAAAAAAAAAAAAAAAATGGTCTTTGTTTGTTTGAACTACGAAGACCTGAGTCTCCCAACTGGAGGAACGTAGGCAACCTTCGGGTGCGGTCTAAAACATATCAAAAATACCCAATTCACTTCAAATAACAAAATGCAATTTTTATTCATTCAATGAATTATTCAAACCATTACAACGGATTTATTGAGCAACAAAAGACATCAAAATGTTAAATCCTAAAACAAAGTGGTCTAATTGCAATCTCTTAGGGTACTAAGAAAAATCCAATTTTCTCTTAGCTTTCGAAGGACCACCCGATCGTCTCTCAATCATTTTCTTCTTGGGTAACAAAGGAGCACTAATACGCACCGAAACCTTCTGTGATGCAACACGTCTCCTAGAATAAAAGTCATCCAAAGGAGTACCGAAAGGGTCAGCGAGAATGTTACTCGAATCAGCAGCAGCCTCCCTATATCTCAAAGTGCTGCTAGGCTCAAAACCCTGTCCCAACAACTCGGCACGAAGCACATCAACCCAAGTGATGCCACGGTAAAGGGTGCCAAATAAATAGTCCAAGTAGCTCTCGGGAAGGAAGACACTCCCCCGATGCAGAGGAGCGAAAGCCCAACGATTGCGGTCATCTCCCTAAGCCGACTGAAGCTCACTCAAGAAGTCAGGACCCATGTAAGCAACTGGACGAAGCATTCCATCCCTCGGAAAAGGAATTGTTTGTTGGCGACCGAACTGCCGCAGAACCCGCTCTGGCTGGTAAAATGAAGAATCTCTCAAACCGGGTACCACCACGTGCTGAAAACCAAGAGTCCATTCCACAAAAGGACGAAGACCCCAAGAAGGAGGACACCACTCAATATCGGCGGTCACCCGAGAGGCAAAGAATTTCTTCCAATCATCTTCAGATAAAACCCGGATCAACAACTTCCTCCTATGAACAGCAAAAGGAGACAAATCACCATCCGGAGAATAAATTCTGAAGTGTTCTCGGAGCCATATGGTCAAGAGCAAAGGGCTTCCCCGACACATCTTACCCGTCCTATGTAACTCATCAAGGCCGTGCAACGTCTCCCCTACAATAAGAGGGATTACACTAAATCGTTGCTCCTTAGCTTGCAAAATAATCTCAGCCAACTGCGCGTCCGCAGTCCCGAAGGGTGTAACAAACAGTACTTCGCTGAAGAGACAAACGGCCATGGCATTTCTTTTGAAAGATTGAACCACCGGGTCCTCCGAGTGTAAACTGAAGAACATCGGCAACTCAGTTATGTCAATCACGGTACCGTTCAACATCTTCCTCACGTCCTCAACAGGGAGATTCAGTAACTCAACCCAAGAGTCGACGGCACCACGGTGATATTTAGGGACGGCAATCCGACCGGCCAAAGGCATGCCAAGGATGGCCCCGAAATCGTCAACAGTCGGCACCATTTCATTAGCTGAAAGGTTGAAGGTATGGCTGTCGCAATCCCAGAAAGCCACGGCAGCTCTCAACAAATCCCAATCCGGCTTCAACGTCCCCAAAGTGAAAAGAATTCGGAACCCGAAGTCTTTAATGAAGGCCTTCTTGGGATGGGTCTTAAAAGAATACACAAAAGTACCCAAGTCCTTTTCATACTCACTAACAACCTTGGCATCAAGGGCAAAAGAATTGGAAGCCATGGAAAATGTTGATCACAAGCGAAGTTAAGCAATAATATGATGTTCAAAAATGGCAGAAAGGAGCTGTGAGAATCAAGTGGTCGAACAGAAGATGATATTATAGCTGTTGGGGGCTCTTTTGGTCAGCAAATGTCAAGCCCGGAATTCCTCCTCCCAGACGCGCGCGCCACCCGCCAGCGGTCTGAAGTGCGCGCGCGTCCCAAGCCTTCATATAAAGGCGCGCGCCTCCCAGGTCTAAATCGCTTCAAGAAAAGGGCCTTGTCAGAGATCTCCAGCCTATATCAAGACACTGTCCCGATCCTCAGACACCCAGTTGGGCACACCTTTTTCTGGTCCGCCCTTAAGGCATGTCAAAATCGAAAGTAGGATAGAAACTCCCACTCAAAAAGTAGGCTGTCCTCTTCAAAATTCCGAACTCCCTAAGTTCTGTCACGGGTGCCACACCCCCCTCAAGAGTCAATATCAACATTTCATCCCCAGCAGGAACATTTTTCTGGTCGCGGTCAACTGTGCCCGTACCCCACAATTCAAAAAAGTCAAGTGTGACTACAAATGGCACGAGGCTTCAAAGCAATATTTCATCGAACGGATTCACTAACGGATTCGTCAACAAGGGTTCGCTAATGACCTCATTCAAAACATTCAACCGTGCCCGCACCCCACAAAGTCAACAACTCGGTCCATATCGAGACAAGCTCCCATGAGCTCCAGGTCGGCAACTTGGTCCATATCGAGACAAGCTCCCATGAGCTCCAAGTCGGCAACTCGGTCCATATCGAGACAAGCTCCCATGAGCTCTAAGTCGGCAACTCGGTCCATATCGAGACAAGCTCCCATGAGCTCCAGGTCGGCAACTCGGTCCATATCGAGACAAGCTCCCATGAGCTCCAGGTCGGCAACTCGGTCCACATCGAGACAAGCTCCCATGAGCCCCAAGTCGACAACTCGGTCCATATCGAGACAAGCTCCCATGAGCTCCAAGTCGGCAACTTGGTCCATATCGAGACAAGCTCCCATGAGCTCCAAGTCGACAACTCGGTCCATATCGAGACAAGCTCCCATGAGCTCCAGGTCGGCAACTCGGTCCACATCGAGACAAGCTCCCATGAGCCCCAAGTCGACAACTCGGTCCATATCGAGACAAGCTCCCATGAGCTCCAAGTCGGCAACTCGGTCCATATCGAGACAAGCTCCCATGACCTCCAAGTCGACAACTCGGTCCATATCGAGACAAGCTCCCATGAGCCCCAACTCAACAAACTCGGTCCATATCGAGACAAGCTCCCATGAGCTCCAATACAACACTCCAGCAAAAGCCGCTCACACAGGGAGCGCACCACTATCTCTCGCAATTTCAAATTCCTGCTTTCATAGAGTCTTTGCCTTTTTTTGGTGATGTCCTCGGCGGGTGTTTTTAACTTTCGTCGACGCATTTTGCTTTGCAATCCACGTCGCCGAGGGGCTCTGTAGACACCCCGCCTTGGACCGCTCACCCCGATTGCACATTTGATTTTGTGTTTCTCCCCATTCTAAGTGTTCCTCGTTAGTTTCTGTCACTTCCGTTAAGTTCCTGACTGACTTCGTTAAGTCCAGGGACTAAACTGAATGACAGGGCTGACTTTCTAGTCCATTCTGTCAAAATTGCCTTTCCTGAGTCGCGCGCCTCCGACACTAGGAGCCAGGCGCGCGCGCCTCCCGCCCCCAAAGCAGGAAGCGCGCGCCTCTGGGCGTCAGTTACAGATTTCTGGCCAGGATTCCCTCCCTTGCTCAATTTACAGGATTTTGCCCGGGAAGGATTTCTTGGTGACTGAGTTTTGGCACCAAAAACACCCCTCTTTCACCTATAAAAACCTCTCTTTACCTCCATTTTCAAGGACCGAAAATTGAACTTACAAAAACTATACCAAAATCACTTTCTAAAGGTTCTCCAAGGATTTCATCAAGAAATATTTGAAGGTCTTCAAATTGTAGGTAAAAGTCAATCTTTTCCTTCCTTTTCTACTTCATCTCCTCTCTCTTTTTACTTTAATCAAATGTGCAATCACCCAAATCATTTTGGGACATGACTCTAATGATCACCTCATCTCATTGAGGTTGGTTAAGGAGTTATCTCCTACATTCCAAATCTTATTTTAAACCCCCTTTTTATGACTTAAAGAAGAAGAAGAAGAACATTTTCATTCATGTAGATTTTGATCAAGCAAGACCAACTTAAGTTGGGCGAGATGGGTGTTTCGGTACTTCCCATCTCGTAATCTAACCCCCGGACCTCAAAACAAAGAATCTCTGTTTTCGTAATCAAACTTAGGCTACAATCAATAGGTTTTTCTTATGTTCCTCAAAACATAGGTGGCGACTCTAAAAACAAGTTAGACATCCTAGGATAACACCGCGCGCTCCAGCCTAAGGCCGTGGTCACCCCCGGGGTATCTAGACAAGCTTTTGGGCAGTGGTACCCGAGCAATGCAATTTGGGAGTAGTCTTATGGCCCCATGAAAGGGATCAAACTTCAATGGTCCCTCGACACTTCCAGTCAAAAGGCCTCTTGGTTTTAAATGAAGGCTCCGATGATATGAATGAATTTGATGATTCTTGTTAGAACTCACAGCGAGATTCTGAAGGAAGTCTTAGAGAAAAGGAAAAGGATTCAATATGCTAGACTCACCCGGCTGAGTTATAGCGGGCAATGCCAATATGTTAACTCTATAAGCAGAGTTACGGCCAATCCCATTGTTTCTACATTACAGCACTGTCACGACCCGAAATATAGGCTCTATTTTATTAGTAATTAAATGATTTTTATTTAATTATTTGTTTATTTATTTATTTAAATTATTATTTATTTAAATATTTATGTGTGCGTTTTATGTGTTATAATAAATATGCCTAGCATGTTGTTTGGGTCTTAATTGGTAGTAGGGAGTGTAGTATTGTGTGTGTGTAGTGTGAGAGAGGGGGCCTAAGTGTAAGTTTTTAAAATAAACCCCCTACTCCCTCCCTACACCTTCCCTCACCTCCTTCTCCCCCCTACACCCCATTCTCCTCCCAGCACTCTTCTCTCTCTCCCTCTCAAAAAGGTAAACATTCTCTTCTCTATCTTCTCTCTTCATTTTCTCAATCTTCCCATCATCATCTCTCATTTCTTAAAACGTGAAATGTGTTTAGATCGTCGATAGGATCGTAGGAAGCCAAAAAGAATTGAAATCCATCAACTTTGAGAAAAATCAAGTGAGTTACTTTTCCCCCATTTTAATGCTAAAATGTTCATATCATGCTTAGATAATGTTTGATGTGTTGTAGTTGAAGTTTGGTTGGGTTTTGAATTTATTGGGAATTTATTTGGAGTTTTGATCAAAAATGGTGATTTATGAATGTTGGGGTTTGATTCTTGATTTGGTTGTTGAATGTTGTTGTATGAGTCTCTTTAGACTTATGAGTTGTTTTGGTACATTTGTATACCAGTTAGAATGTTTGATTTTGGTTGAAAATGTGTTTTGGGTAATAAAATGGAAGAACCCATCTTGTTCTTCCCGATTTCCAGAAATTCAGAGTATTGGGCGACCGCCCAAAATTGTCTGGGCGACCGCACAACATTCTGAAAGCTTTTGTTCTTGTTTTGAAGGATTTTGGGCGACCGCACATACCCGTTTGGGCGGCCGCACAGTCCTCTGAAAATTTACATTTTGTTAATTTGTGAAATTGAAGAACGTGCTTTGGTCTAAGTCTTGGGTGTCCTTTTAGTTGACCTTAGTGAACATTGTAGTACACTTTAGTGATGGAATTGGGTCCTTTGTGATCAAGTCTGTGTTTGATATTCATAAATGGTTAATTGGGACTTTGAAGCACCTTTATTGTGCATTGTTTGTTCATTTCATCTTCTTGGTGATTAATTGGCATGATTCCCTACTTTGGAATCCTTTGTTGTTTATCGCGCTAGTATTTTATTACTTAGCCTTTACGTGAAATCCCAGCTGGTATTTTGTGTGTGTTTGGGCGATGGGAAAGATTATAATGGCAAAGCCAAGTCCATTATAATGTTGACCATTGTTTTGCCCCCTTCTTTACCCCTTCTCCAGATTGGCCTTGGAAAGGGTAAGTCAGCGTTCCTTTGTGAATGTATCTGGCTAGCGGGTATGACTTTGTGTCATGATCCTTGTCCTTTGTGACACTGTTATGGTTATTGGTTCCGGTACCGGGGTTTTCTCTTCGGCTTTCATGCTATTATGAAGATGATGATTTGTTGATTATTGAAGCTGCGCAGCGATCCTTTATTTGGATGTTCCGGTTTGGAAAACCTTGGCTATATCCTTTGTTATGTGTTTATTTCCGCTGCTATCTGATATATGATATTTTCTATGTGCTATGTGATATTTATTATTGCTTATTGTATATTGCATCATAGCATGTCATGTAGTTGCATTAGTAACTTATTGAGATTTATCTCACCCCCTTTTCTTTTATCTTTGTTTTTCCTTAACCCCCCCCCCCCCAGGTGCTAAGGATTAGTCTCGCTGATCACGAGAAAGAGGACGTCGAGTGTGGATACATTGTTTAGGGGAAGGTTGATATAGGTTGGTTTACATTATGTAAATGTGTAACCATTTTGGGGTATTTGTACCAAACATTGACGTCATTAGGATTTGTGTATATTTTGTATTTTGTTGGGCATAAACTTGTGGAAGTTTATGATAATTGTAATTGGTTTTTATCAAACTTGGTTTTGTAAAACTTTGGATTATCACCTTTTGGTATTAAATGGAATTTTTAACCTTGGTATTTCATAGTTTTGGTTTTAGAGTCGATGTCCAGCTCGCGGTCCCGGGGCCCGCGGGGTCCGGGGTCGCGACAGTTGGTATCAGAGCTATGGCATTAGCTCTAAGTATAAGTCTAGGTGGATTAGTATGACCTAGGTGGGTAGTAGAGTGCGGAGTGATTAACGGTTGATGTTTTATGCAGGTACTTGTTGACAATGGTTCGTAGAAGGAGTGGTGAAGGTAGTTCCGGTAATGCAAATCAGAATGATACAAGGGATGAAGCCCGTGCCATGTTTCAAGGCATGTTTGAGGCGGCCATGAAGGCCATACATGATCAAGGTCCGAGGGTAGAACAAGCACCACCTCGTTATGGTTTGGAGCAATTTCTGAAGCTGAAACCGGTTGAATTCAATGGGGAGCCCGATGTTCGGAAAGCTGAGTTGTGGATTGAGTCTATGGAGAAGATTTACGATGTGTTTGGGTGTTCGGATGAGGATAAGGTCCGGTTCGCGGCTTACAAGCTTGTGGGAGCCACCGAGCATTGGTGGAAAGGTGTTAAAGCTACTTGGGATGACACTCACACAGTGTATGCGTGGGAGTTGTTCGTGCGCAAATTCAAGGAGCATTTCATTCCGGTTGTTGATCAAAACCGAAAGGAGATCGAGCTACTCAACTTGGAGCAAGGTGTGTTGTCTATAGCACAATACTCGGCTAAGTTCATAGAATTAGCCCGGTATTGCGACTATTTGGTGAGGACCGAGGAACAAAAGGCTATGAGATTCATTCGGGGATTGAAGACCTCCATCCGTACTCAACTTATTGCTCAACGGATTGTAACATTTCAAGATGCGGTGGACCGAGCCTATTTGATAGAACAAGATATTGGGGAACATAAGCGGAAGACCGAGGTGGCCAACCCGAGTAAGCAAGGAGCACAGAGCAAGTCACAACCAAGGATTGATAATCGAGGTAACTTTGGGGGACAATCTCAGTTCCGAGGGCAACCGGCCCCAAGGAACCCGAGTACCACTTCCGGGAACCAAGGGAGCCTAATGAGGAAGCCTTGTACCTTTTGTCAGAAGGTAGGCCATGCGGAGGATAGGTGTTGGAAAAAGCAAGGCAAGTGTACCAATTGTGGTGAAATGGGGCACTTTGCGAGAGAGTGCACGAGGTACCGAGGTCCAGCATCCGGGTCAGGAGTTGGTATTAATCAGGGTCAGAAAAGGGATGCCGCCAGGAAGCCCAAAGTCCAAAGGAAGGTTTATGCCATGAATCAACAACAAGCTACCGATGATCCATCCGTTATTGGAGGTATTGTTTCTGTGTCTAATGTGAGCGCACGAGCGTTAGTAGATCCAGGATCATCTCATTCATACATTTCTGTGAAATTTGCTTCTATGTTAAATGCTGCATTCGAGTCTTTACCGTACGTGCTAGAGGTGTCGACCCCTATAGGAGAATGCTTGATTTCTGATCGAGTCTTTCGTGCTTGTGACGTGGTTATTTGTGGTCGAGTCCTTTGTGCGGATTTGGTAGTTCTTCCTATCCAAGACTTTGATGTCATTTTGGGTATGGATTGGTTGAGCAAGTTTCATGCGTCCGTTGATTGCCGTAAGAAAACTGTTACTTTTTCTATTCCCGATGTGCCTAAATTTGTGTTTGAGGCTAGTCCTCTGAGTAGAAAGGTTCGCTTAATTTCTTTTATGAAAGCGAGAAAATTATTGCATAGTGGTTGTGAGGGGTATTTGGCTAGTGTTCTTGATACTAGGAAGGAATCCCCTAGTTTTGATAGTGTTCGGGTAGTCCGGGAATTTCCCGATGTTTTCTCTACCGAGTATGATATGCCTCCCGATCGTGAGATAGAATTTTATATGGATCTTTTGCCGAGTACGGCTCCAATTTCGAAAGCACCTTATAGGTTAGCTCCCGCAGAGTTAAAGGAGTTAAAGGTTCAGTTGCAAGAGTTGCTTGATCGAGGGTTTATCCGCCCTAGTGTTTCCCCGTGGGGAGCACCGGTTTTGTTTGTGCGGAAGAAAGATGGTTCGTTGAGATTGTGTATAGATTACCGAAAGTTGAATCAGGTTACGGTGAAGAACAAATACCCTCTACCGCATATTGATGATTTATTTGATCAGCTTCAAGGGTCCGTTGTGTTTTCCAAGCTTGATTTGAGGAGTGGGTACCATCAGTTGAAAGTTCGATCGGAGGATATTCCGAAGACTGCTTTTCGCACTCGGTATAGTCATTATGAGTTCTTGGTTATGCCGTTTGGGTTGACTAACGCGCCGGCCGTGTTTATGGATTTGATGAACCGAGTTTTCCATCCTTATCTTGATTCGTTCGTGGTGGTTTTCATCGACGACATTCTTGTTTATTCGAAATCCCGAGAGGAGCACGAGCAGCATTTGAGGACAGTTTTATCCGTTCTTGCGAGGGAGAAATTATTTGCGAAGTTTAGTAAATGCGAATTTTGGCTCGAGAAGGTTTCGTTTCTGGGTCATGTGATTTCGAAAGACGGGATTTCGGTGGATCCTTCTAAGATAGAGGCTATAGTGGATTGGAAGAGACCCGGGTCAGTGACCGAGATTCGTAGTTTTCTTGGTTTAGCCGGGTATTACCGAAGGTTTATTGAAGGGTTTTCGAGGATTGCTACTCCGATGACTCAGTTGACCCGGAAGAATGTTCCGTTTGTGTGGACCGAGAAATGTGACAAGAGTTTCGAGGAATTGAAGAAGAGGTTGACTACCGCACCGATCTTGAGTTTGCCTAATGGGAGCGATGGCCTAGTGATTTACAGTGATGCTTCGAAAGAGGGTTTGGGTTGTGTGTTGATGCAGAATGGGAAAGTAATTGCTTATGCTTCGAGGAAGTTGACCCCTAGTGAACAGAATTACCCGACTCATGATATGGAATTAGCGGCTATTGTATTTGCGTTGCACAAATGGAAGCACTATCTTTATGGGGCGAAGTTTGAGATTTTTACCGATCACAAGAGTTTGAAGTACCTTTTCTCCCAGAAAGAGTTGAATAATAGACAGCGCCGATGGATGGAATTGTTGAAGGATTATGATTGTACGATTTCTTATCATCCGGGGAAGGCGAATGTGGTAGCCGATGCGATTAGTAGAAAATCTTATGTGGCTTCGATGATGGTCCGTGAATGGAAAATGCTTGAGGATGTTCGAGATTGGTCTCCTCGTGAATCGAGACATGGGGCTATTTTTGCGAATATTAGGGTGTCTCCGACCCT
Organism: Campanula takesimana; assembly: GCA_026119855.1. Taxonomy (NCBI): domain Eukaryota; kingdom Viridiplantae; phylum Streptophyta; class Magnoliopsida; order Asterales; family Campanulaceae; genus Campanula; species Campanula takesimana. The sequence continues at coordinate 21,519 of JAOWBW010002301.1, forward strand.
AATTCAGAGGATAAAGGAAGCTCAGAAAGAAGATCCCGAGTTGGTGAAGATAATGGGTAAATTAAAGGAAAAGAACTTCGAGGATTTTTCATTGAGTTCGAGTGGAGTTTTGACTTTCCGTGGTCGTTTGTGTGTTCCGGATGTTGATGGAATTAAACAGAGAGTTCTTGATGAGGGTCACAAATCGAGGTATACTATTCATCTGGGTAGTACGAAGATGTATCAAGATTTGAAGCAACAATTTTGGTGGATTAATATGAAGAGGGAAATAGCCGAGTATGTATCGAGGTGTTTAACTTGTCAGCAGGTTAAAGCCGAGCATCAGAGACCCGCGGGACTACTTCAGCCGTTAGAGATTCCCGAGTGGAAATGGGAGCATGTGACTATGGATTTCGTTATGGGACTGCCTCGTACCCGTAGGAAGTTTGACAGTGTTTGGGTAATAGTGGATAGATTGACCAAGAGTGCTCATTTCTTGCCTATTGATATCAGATATTCGATGGAGAAGCTTGCGACCCTTTATATCGATGAGATTGTGAGATTGCATGGGGTTCCGGTTAGCATTGTGTCAGATCGAGACCCGAGGTTTACTTCTAGATTTTGGAAGGCGTTTCAGGAAGCTTTGGGTACAGATTTGCGATTCAGTACGGCTTTTCATCCCCAGACCGACGGTCAATCCGAGAGGACTATTCAGATTCTTGAGGATATGTTGCGAGCGTGTTCGATAGACTTTTCTGATTCTTGGGATTCGCACCTACCGTTAGTGGAATTCTCTTACAACAACAGTTATCAGTCTAGTATCGAGATGGCACCGTTTGAGGCCTTGTATGGAAGAAAGTGTAGATCGCCTATTTGTTGGAATGAGGTCGGTGAAGCAAAAGTTTTGGGTATTGATTTGCTTCGGGATTCGGTTGAGAAAGTTAGAGTTATCCGGGATCGATTGAAAACAGCTCAGAGTCGACATAAGAGCTATGCAGATAACCGAAGGCGAGATCTTAGTTTTCAGACCGGTGATTTGGTGTTCTTGAAAGTGTCTCCGAATGTGGGTATTCGTAGATTTGGGAAGAAAGGTAAATTGGCTCCGAGGTTTATTGGCCCGTTTGAGGTTTTGGGAAAGGTTGGACTTCTTGCGTATCGACTCGCGTTACCGCCATCTTTGGACCGATTGCACAACGTCTTTCACGTTTCTATGCTTCGGAAGTATGTTCATGATCCGTCTCACGTGTTACCGAGGATACCGGAGGATATTGAGCCAGATATGTCTTATGAGGAACGACCGGTTCGGATTCTAGATTCTAAAGTCCAAGAGTTGAGGAGCAAAAGTATTTCTTTGGTTCGAGTTCTTTGGAAGAATCATGACATCGAGGAGTCGACGTGGGAGCTTCGTGATGAGATCGAGAGGAAATTTCCGTGGCTTTTTGTTTAAGGTGAGTCTCGTTAAAATTCGGGTCGAATTTTCTTTAAGGGGGAGTGAATGTCACGACCCGAAATATAGGCTCTATTTTATTAGTAATTAAATGATTTTTATTTAATTATTTGTTTATTTATTTATTTAAATTATTATTTATTTAAATATTTATGTGTGCATTTTATGTGTTATAATAAATATGCCTAGCATGTTGTTTGGGTCTTAATTGGTAGTAGGGAGTGTAGTATTGTATATGTGTAGTGTGAGAGAGGGGGCCTAAGTGTAAGTTTTTAAAATAAACCCCCTACTCCCTCCCTACACCTTCCCTCACCTCCTTCTCCCCCCTACACCCCATTCTCCTCCCAGCACTCTTCTCTCTCTCCCTCTCAAAAAGGTAAACATTCTCTTCTCTATCTTCTCTCTTCATTTTCTCAATCTTCCCATCATCATCTCTCATTTCTTAAAACGTGAAATGTGTTTAGATCGTCGATAGGATCGTAGGAAGCCAAAAAGAATTGAAATCCATCAACTTTGAGAAAATCAAGTAAGTTACTTTTCCCCCATTTTAATGCTAAAATGTTCATATCATGCTTAGATAATGTTTGATGTGTTGTAGTTGAAGTTTGGTTGGGTTTTGAATTTATTGGGAATTTATTTGGAGTTTTGATCAAAAATGGTGATTTATGAATGTTGGGGTTTGATTCTTGATTTGGTTGTTGAATGTTGTTGTATGAGTCTCTTTAGACTTATGAGTTGTTTTGGTACATTTGTATACCAGTTAGAATGTTTGATTTTGGTTGAAAATGTGTTTTGGGTAATAAAATGGAAGAACCCATCTTGTTCTTCCCGATTTCCAGAAATTCAGAGTATTGGGTGACCGCCCAAAATTGTCTGGGCGACCGCACAACATTCTGAAAGCTTTTGTTCTTGTTTTGAAGGATTTTGGGCGACCGCACATACCCGTTTGGGCGGCCGCACAGTCCTCTGAAAATTTACATTTTGTTAATTTGTGAAATTGAAGAACGTGCTTTGGTCTAAGTCTTGGGTGTCCTTTTAGTTGACCTTAGTGAACATTGTAGTACACTTTAGTGATGGAATTGGGTCCTTTGTGATCAAGTCTATGTTTGATATTCATAAATGGTTAATTGGGACTTTGAAGCACCTTTATTGTGCATTGTTTGTTCATTTCATCTTCTTGGTGATTAATTGGCATGATTCCCTACTTTGGAATCCTTTGTTGTTTATCGCGCTAGTATTTTATTACTTAGCCTTTACGTGAAATCCCAGCTGGTATTTTGTGTGTGTTTGGGCGATGGGAAAGATTATAATGGCAAAGCCAAGTCCATTATAATGTTGACCATTGTTTTGGCCCCTTCTTTACCCCTTCTCCAGATTGGCCTTGGAAAGGGTAAGTCAGCGTTCCTTTGTGAATGTATCTGGCTAGCGGGTATGACTTTGTGTCATGATCCTTGTCCTTTGTGACACTGTTATGGTTATTGGTTCCGGTACCGGGGTTTTCTCTTCGGCTTTCATGCTATTATGAAGATGATGATTTGTTGATTATTGAAGCTGCGCAGCGATCCTTTATTTGGATGTTCCGGTTTGGAAAACCTTGGCTATATCCTTTGTTATGTGTTTATTTCCGCTGCTATCTGATATATGATATTTGCTATGTGCTATGTGATATTTATTATTGCTTATTGTATATTGCATCATAGCATGTCATGTAGTTGCATTAGTAACTTATTGAGATTTATCTCACCCCCTTTTCTTTTATCTTTGTTTTTCCTTAACCCCCCCCCCCAGGTGCTAAGGATTAGTCTCGCTGATCACGAGAAAGAGGACGTCGAGTGTGGATACATTCTTTAGGGGAAGGTTGATATAGGTTGGTTTACATTATGTAAATGTGTAACCATTTTGGGGTATTTGTACCAAACATTGACGTCATTAGGATTTGTGTATATTTTGTATTTTGTTGGGCATAAACTTGTGGAAGTTTATGATAATTGTAATTGGTTTTTATCAAAATTGGTTTTGTAAAACTTTGGATTATCACCTTTTGGTATTAAATGGAATTTTTAACCTTGGTATTTCATAGTTTTGGTTTTAGAGTCGACGTCCAGCTCGCGGTCCCGGGGCCCGCGGGGTCCGGGGTCGCGACAAGCACCCCCTTCTCCAAGATCAAAAGCACAGGCTGCATCCGAAGATCCGCCGTCGGTTCAACTCCAGAAGACTCGAGCAAACATACCGTTAGAGACTTTATCACACCAAGACCTTATCATCTGCAACAACATCACCATCTCCCACGAGACGTCTCCCGAAGAACGTCCTACATTTTTTAACATGGACCTTCCGACAATCGGGTATCAACCACAAAAAGGGCCATCCATCTCCAAGCAAGAGAAAGAAGGAGATCGCCTTTAAGAGTCCTACCCGATGTGGCATCAGCTCTCAATACAAAGCTAAGCCGATTTGGGGCTTCACATCGAAAGGTCTTCACATCCCGCCATCTCGAAGCCCACATGACATTTGGGGCTTAGCGATCTCCCGAAGCTTGGTATTAATAATCTTCTCTTGGGGCTTGCTCTCATCAACATCAAAAGGCGATTTATCATAGGGCTATGCAAGATTGGCATCAAGGGCATTATAGGGGATTTTCAATCAACAACCCCTTATCTCGGCATCGAAAGTCTTTTGAAACCCCATAATTGACACATATCTTAGGGCTAGACATCAATTTCGTTGGACACCACGGCAAAGATAATATAATTCAACAAGGCAATCCGGACTTCGATTGAACACGACTTGATCTTGGGTTGGCTTTACAAACACACAATGGTTAAAATGGTTCACCCACGAACTAAAAAAAAAATATTTTTATCACATGTGTGCATATTCTTTCCCTTCTAATCTAAATAAATAAAAAAAATCTTTTTCTTTTTCTCCTTCTATGTGCAAAAGTATGTGCTTTACTTTGCTTTTCTCCTAGCTTCTCCTCCAGCATTCTCCATCATCATTGAACTACACTGGTCTGATTCCTTCCAAGGGATACGTAGGTAGCCTTTTGGCACGACCAACCCACCATCTAGAATACCATCTCGCCGACACTCCATCAAAGGCAAAAAAACAATTCATCATCACCAACATCATCATTCTCCATCCAAAGCATGGACATTCTTCATCAAAAGCATCAAGGCATCCACCACCACAACACTAATCCATCCAACGGCAATGGTAAGTGAAGGTATGAATACATCCGAGGCTTTCCTCAAATCACACCGCACACAAAATCACTTTCTCCATTCTTGCAAAATTCTCTCTCATGCATAACTGCCTTCAAATCACATCACACCACAAGCACAATTTCTCTCATAACTGCCATTTCACATCTCATACATGTCACAAGCACATATACCTGCAAAGCACACACTTAACAGGTACCACCACAAGGTCAACAGCATCTGCAACTCAAGGCACTTCATCCCTAGCATAAAGTGATCTGCCGTCAACTACGCCTGCATCCCACAGAGTCAAACAATTACAGTTCAATGACAACAACTCGGTCCATGGTGAGCCGCAAAATTACCACCTTTCCATCAAGCAACACAACAATATCATATATAGGCAGACGGATCCTCGGTTCCCGCCATCCGCAAACGGATCCCGCCATCAGCAAACGGATCGCGCTTCAGCAAACGGATCCCGCATCAGCAAACGGATCCCGCCATCAGCAAACGGATCCCGCTTCAGCAAACGGATCCTGCTTCAGCAAACGAATCCCACATCAGCAAACGAATCCCACATCAGCAGACGGATCTCGCATTCCGCTTCAGCAAACGGATCCCGCTTCAGCAAACGGATTCCGCATCAGCAAACGGATCTCGCTTCAGCAAACGGATCCCGCATCAGCAAACGGATCCCGCATGAGCAAACGGATCCCGCTTCAGCAAACGGATCCCGCTTCAGCAAACGGATCCCGATTCAGCAAACGGATCGCGCATCAGCAAACGGATCGCGCATCAGCAAACGGATCCCGCATCAGCAAACGGATCCCGCATCAGCAAACGGATCCCACTTCAGCAAACGGACCCCGTTTCAGCAAAACGGATCCCTCCATACCCTTTCTATATCAATAAAGCCGCTCACACAGGGAGCACACCCCTATCCTTCGCAAATTTCAAATTCATATTTTATTGAGCCTTTGTTTTCTCTTGTCGATGTCCTCGGCGGTTGTCTTTCTTTCGTTGACGCGTTTTGCTTCACAATCCACATCGCTGAGGGGCTCTGTAGACACCCCGCCTTGGACCTCTCATGTCCCGATTGCATACACATTCTTTGTCTTCCTCTTTTCTGTTAAGTTTTGTTACTTTTCGTTAACTTTCGTTACTTTCCGTTAAGTTCCTGACTTACTCCGTTAGTCTTGGATTTGACTAAATGGAAAAGTCAACCTTGAGTCTTTGTTTCATTTATTTTTGTTGACTTTCGTGATGTTCGTTAAGTTTTTGGACTAATTCCGTTAGTTTTGGGGCTTAACTGCATAACGGGGTTAACATTTGGGCTAAAATATGAATTTTCTGAAGCTGGGATGCGCACGTCTTTGCCCTCCTTTCTGGGAGGCGTTCTCCTCACATAGGGGGGGTGGGAAGCGCGCGCTTCCCGCTTCCAGAATCTCAGATTTGGCCCGATTTCCCTCCTTTTCTGATTTGTAACCCCCAAGGCCATTATGCCTTGGCTTAATCCGGGGAAGGGCCATATTTGTGACCAAAAACACTTTCCTAACACCTATAAATACCTCTTCATTCCACCATGGAAAGAGATGAAGAATTCTTGAATCATAAACACTTTAAAACACATAAAATCCATTTTCAAAGATTGGTCACTATAGACAATTAGGTTCTTCCCCATTCAAGCACAAGGTACAATGTTCATTCTTTTATAAACTTTTAATCTTATCTTTATTTTCTCTCCTTGTTAAAATCTTTTTATTACACTCTTCATCTTTAATGTGTATGCAATCTCCATAAAAGGGATACAACCAAAAGGCCACTTCACTATTGAAGTTTGGCCAAGGTTACATCCCAACATTCCAAATTCCACTTTAATTTTTATTTCATTTCTTCATGTAATTTTTTGGCATAATTGTTACATGTAATATTTTAGCATAAATTAATAAATAAAAACAATTATCTTTTAGTTCCTTTTAATTTTCCCCTTTCTTTCCATTGTAATTGTTAGCACTTCTTACAATAATAATTGAAGGACTTTTCTTTTTAGTATTAGAACACCAAAAGTAGCAAGACCCGCGTAAGCGGGGCAGGGTGTGTGTTTAAGTACTTCCCACTCCGTCACCTAACCCCCGAACCCCTCATCTCAAGAATCTTTGGTTTCGTAATCAATAAAAAATGCTATTTTCTTAGGTTTTCTCGCGTTCCTCAAAAACGTGGGTGGCGACTCTTAAAATCATGTAGACATCCTAGGTTAATTCACCGCTCTAGCCAAGCCGTGGTTTCTCGGGGTATATACAGGTCCATTCAAGCAATCATTTTAATGATATTAACTAAGGCAAATTTCAAATATCCCGACAAGTCGTCTTTTCTTTATCTTAGGAAAGAGCTAAACACTTATATTCTGCCAGAGAAGGGCTTCCCTCCATTATATGCCATGGTGCTCAAAGAGCTCACCAAAACAAAGGGACTCTCTCCCGAAAAAGCCCTTGCATATTTCCACTAAAAAAATACTTTAAGTACCCGTTCCATCGAGTCAGCTGGATCATTCATAAAAAAAAAGAAAAAAAAAGAAGGCACCAAAAAAGTATCCCACTGTAGACACCCCGCCTTGGACCTCTCACCCCGATTGCATACATAGTATTTTTATTTAACTTATTTTTATTAATTTCTGTTACTTCGGTTAAGTTCCTAACTGATTCCGTTAGTTTTGGACTAAACTGCATAACAGAATTAATTTTAGAGTCATTTCTGTCTTTCTGTCATTTTTAAAATCACGCGCTTCCGGCACAGCCAGTGAGCCGCGCGCGCGTCCCGCCCCAAAAGCCGGACCCGCGCGCTTCCCACTTTGGCAGTAACGGATTGCACCTTATTTCCCTCCCTTTTCTTATTTACAAACATCTCTTTCTTGATCACAAACAACCCTTTTTACATCCACATTCATCCCCCCTTTTCTCATTAACTCCCAATCCCACACTTCTAGCCTTTTCATTAAAACAAAATATTTCCTTTTTATTTTATTTGATTTTCTTTTATTTCTTTTATTTATTATTTTATTTATCTTATTTTTGATTGGTCAATTCCATTTCACATGGATGATCATCTTTTCCCTCCATCATTTCCCTCTCTTTTTTTACCTATAAAAACCATCATCTTCTACCTTGGAAAAGGACCCAATTTTTTAGACTTGGAACTTTCTCTCTACACAAATTCTATATCATTTTTCCCTACACAAATTCTCCCAACAAGAGTTTTACGCAACGAAACTCTACACAAATCTCTACACAACAACATCATTTTCAAGTCCAAGTTTGAAGTCTTCTTTCTAAAGGTACAAGTCTTCTTTTTGTTATTCTATTCATGTTCTAGTCAATGTATGCAATCCCCATTAATGGGACATGACCAACATGACTACTTCACATATTGAAGTTAGTTAAGGTTATCTCCCTACATTTTAATCTTAACTTTACATCACCATGTTAATTTCTCTTCATCTCTTAATGTAATTCTTTAACATTACTTGTTACATGTAATCTTTATCATTAAATAAATAAAACAATTCTATTTTATTTCCCCTTTATTTCCCCTTTTCTTCTCATCACAATTGTTAGCACATTTCCATTTAATTAATTGAAGGACATGTAAATATTAGAACACCAATAGTAGCAAGACCCGCGTAAGCGGGGCGGAGTGGGTGTTTAATTACTTCCCACTCCGTCACCTAACCCCCGAACCCTTCTCTCCCGAATCTCTGGTTTTGTGCATAAATTAGGCTATTTCTAGGTTTTTCTTATGTTCCTTTAAAAACATAGGTGGCGACTCTAAACACATCTAAAACAAGTTAGACATCCTAGGATAATTCACCGCTCTAGCCAAGCCGTGGTTCCCCGGGGTATCTACAGTGGCGACTCTGCTGGGGACGATTTAGAGGGTTAAACTTGCGTTCTTAACTTTTGGTGTTCTTATTACTGTTTTCTGGGCATTTTGGTAAAAAGGGTGGGAAGCGCGCGCCTCCGGCCTTCTTGGCCTAAAGCGCGCGCGTCCGACCCTTATTACCAGAATCGCCCGCCTCCTTTCTTGTGCTTCAATTCCATATTTCTGTGCTAACAAGTTTCTGCAGGGGAAAGTTACATAATTTGGGACCAGGGCAATCCCCTGAGTCCGCAGTTTCTTCTAACATTCTGACAGGTACCCCAGATGCGCGCGCCTCCCATATTCATTGCGAAATGCGCGCGCTTCCCACGTCACTTCCCTGAGGCACGCGCTTCTGGGAAATTTTCCAAAAACAGAACAGTGCACAGAAAGCAGAACAGAGCAGAATGACAGTGTGTGGGCACCGGGCCTGCATACAATTTCTTTTACTTTCTGTTTATTTTTTACCGGTCACACGGGTGATTCGGGAGTTGTAAATACGTGCTTATTTGTTTCCTTTTTTTTTCTTTCTTTGAAAAAAAAAAAAAAAAAAATTGTCACTTGTTAGACCTCACACTACATGCACATATTCCTATGAACTGCTCACTATCGAGTCGCACGAGTCCAACCCCAAACCCGTCGAGGCCCGTCCTAGAAAGTTTCAAGCTCCACCAGACCTTGGCTCTTTCGAAGCGGTAAACCTCAGCCCGTGGCGTAGTTCAAGACTACATGCCGGGGGTGACCTTTGAGCCTCATATTCAAGCCGAGCACAAGCCGCACAATTCTAGTCTAGGGTCTAACACTCCGTGACTCAAGTTGGTTTCCATGTGCCGAGATTTTCCTAAACTAATGTCTTCAAATCATACATGCCAACTTGTTGAAATGGACGAAATAAAACTCCGTCCCCAAAAGTGGTTATTTTGGACGAAAATAAAAATCCGTCCCCGCATGTATGATTTACTACATTGATTTAGTTTAATCCCGTCACATGTAGGTATCACAAACGTGGTGGAATCCGATGAGTATATGGGACCGCGAGAAGGTCTATATACTAGTGTGACGATTCCACTATTTTTCTAGAAACCCCAAAAAGGACCACGTCCTTCCGACTTTGTAAAAAAAAAAAAGTCGTTTTTCCTTATGTGGTTGAGTCTTTTTCTTTGTTTGTGAGTTAATTCATTTTATCCAAAAGGTGTTTGTGGGACCAATCTAAGATCAACCGTGCTCTTCCAAAAGGTCCAATGGCTTCAAATGGCAACGACAACGGCATTCCCGTGTCCAACGAAGGGTTATTCCGCATGGTGGAAGCATTGAAAGAGCAAGTTGATACACTAGCCGAGAATGTCCGCCGCAAGGATGATCTATGGCGAGCTCGTTACAAGCATGTGAAAACGGTCCACGAGAAAGAAGTTGCTCAACTCAAGAACCGATTAAAGGGGCTCACGAATGAAGGAAAGGTCCAAAGCATTGATACCGGTTTGGTCAACACTCTCATGTCCTACATTGACCAAAGGCTTAGTGGGCTAAATTTGCACAAGGGCCCAAACACCGATCTTCATCAAGCTTCTCTCCTCATGAACACAATGGAGGCTCTTCCCGAAAAGTTCAAGATGCCCGATATTGGAAAGTTCAACGGCAACTCTTGCCCCAACGCTCATGTCGACTCCTACATTTGGGCCATGCTACCAAAGAAAGTGTCTCCTCAAATAATGGCGCAATGCTTCCCGCTTACTCTCGAGGGGGTCGCAAAAGATTGGTATATGGGTCTTCCATTTTCCACCCGCCTCAATTGGGATGTCGCTATGCTTGACTTCAAGTCATAATATCAAGGCAACTCCATATTTCGCCCCACCAAGAAGGAATTGGAGAGCACCGTGCAAATGGGTGATGAATCATTTGGGGACTTCTATCTCCGTTGGAATGAAAAGCTAGCCGAGATGGTTGATAGGCCTTCCAAGAAGGAACAAATGGACATCTTCTTGAAGTGTTTGAAAATGGACTACCGCACTCATCTTAGTGGGGCTTTTCACTCCGATTTTTCAAGCATGTATGATGCGAGGGTTAGAATTGACAATTTGCTCCGAGAAGTGGCCGAGTCCTCCTATGACACAAGCTTCAACGACAAAGGGTTCCCAAGCAATGACATGGAAGAATGTAGTGACATGGAAGACTACAATGACAATGAAGACTACAACGACATGGGGGATGACGACAACAATCTCTGTTTCTCTTTCTCTACCTAGAAATAGGATAAAAAAAAAGAGTCAAAAGTCCTCTAATGTGTGCATTAATGTTTTCTCTCGTCCTATGTTCGAGTCCATTGAGTCATCAAATAAAAAGTCGTTCTTGTCCTCATACACTCTTCCAAGTTGTTCGATCTAATTCTTGGCAAAATGATGAAAAAATGTCTAAACAAGTTTTAGAGCAAGGCCATCACTTGAACGCCTAGGGGCTAAACATCGACGCCAACATCAACGACGAAACCAAGAAAAACAAGGTGGAGCAACAATCATGAAGAAGTCAAGCAAAGTTTTCAAAGGGGGATTAAAAAAAAAAAAAAAAAAAAAAAAAGAGCTCGCTAGGTTGAAACCATCAAATCAACCTAGGCAAAAGTTAGAGCACAAAAAAAATCCCCCTCAATCAAAGAAGTTCACATCAAGATCATCATCATCATCCACCAACGAAGGACGAAGCAACAATCCATCCCGAAGAATGGAGAATTCACAAGAACTACGGTGACCTGAGCCTCTACACTGGAGGAACGTAGGCAACCTGCGGGTCCGGTCTCATGCAAGAAAGATAATATGTTTAGCCCTAGCGCGTTATGGTGATTGGCCTTCATCTCGAACTTGTCAAGACATCTGTGTACGATTCATTTGCTAATGAATTAATCACCAAAAAGATTGAACAACTTTCTTAGATTTGGAATCATTTCGCGCTCCTTGTCGAGTCTAGGGACTTCTATTCTTTCTGCATACTCCCAATTTCTTGCAATCAAATTGGGACTTTCCTTCTCTTCTCTCTTAATGACTTACTTGCCTTCGTGAGTCATTCAATTCAATAAAAAAAAAATACATGTCAATACTAGGGACACTTCCCTAGTCAAGTCAATGTCACTCATCTTTAGTGACAAAAGGTCTCCACCGCAAAATCACATGTCTTATCTCCTCAGCTAGAGTCAATGCACACTTCTTCATTAATCGAGTAAAAAATGAAGACGCAAAAGAGATGCCCGCTAGATTGAAAACCCGAAAGGGCGGTCTAGGCAAAAAACAGGGTGCGTCATAAAAAAAATGAGAGAGTGAGAGAGAGAAGGGAAAGAGAAATGGAGATCCCCGGCCTCTAAAGAAGACAAGTTCTACATTGAATCTCCTCAGCAAGTCAATTCCCCACCGAGTCAACTTTGGGATTGCAAAAGGCTCGACAAGATATAGCACTATCAAAGGTTGTTTTGGGTTATCGACATCATTCTCCAGCAGTGTGCATTTTTGGGTTCATGAAAAGAAGGCCCGTGGTAACCAAGATCCATCCGAGAACAAGCCCATCACAAAAGGGCACGAGGTTGCACAAACAATCCCTAGCTAGTCAATTGGCTTGGGCAGCAAATAGTAACAACATGTGTCTCAGTTTTCAAGGCTTCTTCAAGTATGTGCTTCTAAAGTACGCCGAAAGGCTCCCGAGAAATGGAGTAGCTCTTGCCATGTCCTCTCATGTTTGTTCCCTCGCACGAGGATGAGTCACTCTTGCTTAGCTCAACAAATGGTGACGCCCTAGGGGCTATGTGACTCAAGAACAAGGGATTCTTTTGCTTCATTTGGCAATCAATACGCCCTAGGGGCTATGCTCAAGAAAGATGTGTGAGACTATCCTCAAAGTCCCTCAAAAGGGATGTCAAAAAAGCCCTCTTGTCATGTGTGCCCGTGCTTGTTTCCCCAATCAAGGGTGGACCTTTCTCGCAATCAATGATGGCACTCTAGGGGCTACGGTCAAGTCTTAAAGGCTCCCTCGGCAAAGAGCAATTAACTCCCCAGCAGTATCCCCAGCCAAGTCATGTGCAACATTGGAAGCTTCCTCAATTCGGCACCGAAGGTCTCCAAGGGCTCCGCAATCTACAATCTTTTGGGCTACGGCATTACAGTAATCCGAGCAAAGGGCAGTATTAGGGCTTCCCGACCGACAGTCTTTTGGGCAACAATACTCGAGCAACGCAATTTGGGAGTAGTCTCCATGAAAAGGATCAAGCTTCAAAAGGGTCTCTCAACACTTCAAGTCAAAGGCCTCTTGGTTTTAAATGAAGACTCCGATGTTATGAATGAAGTTGATGATTTTTGTTAGAACTCACAGCGAGATCATGAAGAAAGTCTTAGAGAAAAGGAAAAAGATTCAATATGCTAAACTCTAATCAAAACAGGGTTATAGCGGGAAATGCCACGGCCAATCCCAATGTTTCTGCAATTCAGCACCCCCTTCTCCAAGATCAAAAGCACAAGGTGCAGCTCAGATAAAGTTAGGCCACAGCACTAGTTGCATCCGAAGATCCGTCATTAGTTCAACTCAAGAAGAGTCAAGCAAGCATACTCATTTGGGACTTTATCACACCAAGACCTTATCCTCCGCGACCTCGACGGCACCGCAAGACATTACTGCATCCTTTGACATAAGCCCTCCGCCATTTGGGTATCAACCACAATGAGGCCATTCATCTCCCCAGTAAGAGCAAGAAGGAGATCTCTATCAAGAATTCTACCAAACACGAGGTAATTTGGGGCTTTACAATGAAAGGTCTTCACATCTCGCCATCTACAAGCCCACGACACTTAGGGCTTTGCAATCTCTCGAAGCTTGGCATCAACGATCTCCTCTTGGGGCTTGCTCACTACAACAACAAAGGGCGATTTACTCGAATGGTCCAAGAGCTGATTTATCTTGGAGCTATGCAAGTCCCTCAAAATTTGGCATCAAAGGCATTCTAGGGGCTTTACAATCAGCAACCCCTCATCTCGGCATCAAAAGCCTTTTGAAGCCCCATAATCGACAAATCTCTTGGGGCTAGACATCAATCTTCGTTGGGCACACCAGCAACAACAGGATTCAAGCGAGGCAATCCGGACTTCGACTGAACATGACTTGATCTTGGGTTGGCTTCACAAGCACACAATGGTTAAAATGGTTCACCCACGAACCTATAAAAAAAAAAAAAAAAAAAAAAAATCTCTTTTCCTCACATGTGTGCATATTCTTTCCTTTCTAATCTTAAAAAAAAAAAAAAAAAAAAAGATTTTTTCTTTCTTTTTCTCCTTCTATGTGCAAAATTATGTGCTTTACTTTGCTCCTAGCCTCTCCTCCAGCGTTCTCCATCATCCTTGAACTACGCTGGTCTGATTCTCTTCAAGGGATACGTAGTCAGCCTTTTGGCACGACCAACCCATCATCCAGAATACCATCTCGCCAACCCAACATCAAGGGCATTCTCTCATCAACATCTAAAGAATGGACATTCTCCATCAAAGCATCCTCCGCGGACATCAAGAATCCATCTCCACTCAAGCGGCAATGGTAAGTGAAGGTATGAATACATCCAATGCTTTCCTCAAAATCACACCGCACACAAGATCACTTTCTACATTCTTACTTCTCTCTCATTACAAAGGTGCTTTCAAATCACATGTCACACCACAATCACAATTTTCTTTCGCAATTCCTATTTCACATCTCACACAAGCACATATATCTGCAAAGCATACACATAACAGGTGCCGCACAGAGCACCAGGTACCGTACAGAGTACCAGAATCAACAGGTGCCGCACAGAGCACTAGGTACCGTACAAAGTACCAGAATCAACAGGTGCCGCACAGAGCACCAGGTACCGCACAGAGTACCAGCATCAACAGGTGCCGCACAGAGCACCAGGTGCCGCACAGAGCACCAATTTTGGTCGATGGTGGACCGCTCAAATCACCATACCGCCGCACAGCGCATCAGAATATGCCGCACCGCGCACCAATTTTGGTCCATGGTGGACCGCTCAAATCACCATACCTCTTCCATCAGCAAAAGTCGCTCACACAGGGAGCGCACTTCTATCCTTTGTAATTTCAAATTCCTGCTTTATCGAGTCTTTGTTTTCTCTTGTCGATGTCCTCGGCGGTTGTCTTTCTTTCGTCGACGCGTTTTGCCTCGCAATCCACGTCGCCGAGGGGCTCTGTAGACACCCCGCCTTGGACCTCTCACCCCGATTACATACATAGTATTTTTATTTAACTTATTTTTATTAATTTCTGTTACTTCGGTTAAGTTCCTAACTGATTCCGTTAGTTTTGGACTAAACTGCATAACAGAATTAATTTTAGAGTCATTTCTGTCTTTCTGTAATTTTTAAAATCGCGCGCTTCCGGCACAGCCAGTGAGCCGCGCGCGCGTCCCGCCCCAAAAGCCGGACCCGCGCGCTTCCCACTTTGGCAGTAACGGATTGCACCTTATTTCCCTCCCTTTTCTTATTTACAAACATCTCTTTCTTGATCACAAACAACCCTTTTTACATCCACATTCATCCCCCCTTTTCTCATTAACTCCCAATCCCACACTTCTAGCCTTTTCATTAAAACAAAATATTTCCTTTTTATTTTATTTGATTTTCTTTTATTTCTTTTATTTATTATTTTATTTATCTTATTTTTGATTGGTCAATTCCATTTCACATGGATGATCATCTTTTCCCTCCATCATTTCCCTCTCTTTTTTTACCTATAAAAACCATCATCTTCTACCTTGGAAAAGGACCCAATTTTTTAGACTTGGAACTTTCTCTCTACACAAATTCTATATCATTTTTCCCTACACAAATTCTCCCAACAAGAGTTTTACGCAACGAAACTCTACACAAATCTCTACACAACAACATCATTTTCAAGTCCAAGTTTGAAGTCTTCTTTCTAAAGGTACAAGTCTTCTTTTTTTTATTCTATTCATGTTCTAGTCAATGTATGCAATCCCCATTAATGGGACATGACCAACATGACTACTTCACATATTGAAGTTAGTTAAGGTTATCTCCCTACATTTTAATCTTAACTTTACATCACCATGTTAATTTTTCTTCATCTCTTAATGTAATTCTTTAACATTACTTGTTACATGTAATCTTTATCATTAAATAAATAAAACAATTCTATTTTATTTCCCCTTTATTTCCCCTTTTCTTCTCATCACAATTGTTAGCACATTTCCATTTAATTAATTGAAGGACATGTAAATATTAGAACACCAATAGTAGCAAGACCCGCGTAAGCGGGGCGGAGTGGGTGTTTAATTACTTCCCACTCCGTCACCTAACCCCCGAACCCTTCTCTCCCGAATCTCTGGTTTTGTACATAAATTAGGCTATTTCTAGGTTTTTCTTATGTTCCTTTAAAAACATAGGTGGCGACTCTAAACACATCTAAAACAAGTTAGACATCCTAGGATAATTCACCGCTCTAGCCAAGCCGTGGTTCCCCGGGGTATCTACACCCACTAGGTTGAAAACCCGTAAGGGCGGCCTAGGAAAAAAAACAGGGTGTTCCATAAAAGACGCAAAAAAGATGCCCGCTAGGTTGAAAACCTGTAAGGGTGACATAGGCAAAAGAAAGGGCGCGTCATGAAAAAAGAGATGGGTTCCTAACCTCACATCAAAGGTCAAAAGATGATATTGGGACTATGCCAACATCAAAGGACGAAAGGCAACATTGGGGCTACCTCAACATCAACGACAACAAAGACATGGAGCTACCTCGACATCAACGACAAAGATGACATTGGGGCTACACCTACAAATATGACAAGCAGATTTCCTACCATCAGTTACTTCTCAACGAATGGACAAAATCCAAAGGACTTTATGCATAACAAACCTCACGGTTAAGTTAAAATCAAAAATTTGACTAACATGCTTCGTTAAAAGATTTTCCTTTAGAAATAAGCATTTTCAAATTTGCCCATTTGGCATCATTTGGCAAAAACAATGTTTCAAGCAAAATGCTTTTGATCTCCCCTCAAAATGATTTTTCGAAAGTCTTGGACTTTTTCGTCCACAATGTGTCTTAAAGGTCGCCCTTAGGCTCTCCCCGGTGTCAAAAAAATGTGTCAACCATCCCGTAGTGTAGAGTTGACCAAGTCTAAGCCTTGACCCAAAGTGGTCATTTTAGGTTAAAACCTTTGTCCCTGGTAGACCTTAGTCGGACGTAAGACCAGTTTCACCGTCAAACTCCCCAAAGATGGAGTTGACCCAAAATGGTCATTTTAGGTTAAAACATTTGTCCCAGACAGTCCTTAGTCGGACGTAAGACCAGTTTCCCCGTCAAACTCCCCAAAGATGGAGTTGACCCAAGCCTTGACCCAAAGTGTTCATTTTAGGTTAACACCTTTGTCCCCGGCAGTCCTTAGTCGGACGTAAGACCAGTTTCCCTTTCAAACTCCCCAAAGATGGAGTTGACCCAAGCCTTGACCCAAAGTTGTCATTTTAGGTTAAAACATTTGTCCCCGGCAGTCCTTAGTCGGACGTAAGACCAATCTTTCCGTCAACTTCCCGAAGATGGAGTTGACCCAAGTCAAGCTTTGACCCAAAGTGATCATTTTAGGTTAAAACCTTTATCCCCGGCAGTCCTTAGTCGGACGTAAGACCAGTTTCCCCGTCAAACTCCCCAAATATGGAGTTTACCCAAGCCTTGACCCAAAGTGGTCATTTTAGGTTGAAGCCTTTGTCTCCGACAGTCCTAACTGGGCGTAAGACCAAAAACATTTAAGGAGAGGATGAAAGATATCCACCTTTCGGTTAGACTACCATAACAAAAGATCTTGGGAGATGATGAAAGATATCCACCTACAAAGGTATTTTAGGAGAGGACGAAAGATGTCCACCTACCAAAACATTCATAGGAGAGGATGAAAGATATCCACCTTTTGGTTAGACTACCGTAACAAAAGGTCTTGGGAGAGGATAAAAGATATCCACCAACCAAACATTCGTAGGAGAGGATGAAAGATATCCACCTACCAAGGCATTTTAGGAGAGGACGAAAGATGTCAACCTACCAAAACATTCGTAGGAGAGGATGAAAGATATCCACCTACCAAGGCATTTTAGGAGATGACGAATGTTTTCCACCTACTAAAACATTCGTAGGAGAGGATTAAAGATATCCACCTTTCGGTTAGACTACCATAACAAAATGTCTTGGGAGAGGATAAAAGATATCCACCCACCAAACATTCGTAGGAGAGGATGAAAGATATCCACCTACCAAGGCATTTTAGGAGAGGATAAAAAATATCCACCTGCCAAAAAACATCTTAAAAGTCCACCTTCCGCGTAAGCTCCTGCTAAACAGCTTCCATGTCCCAAAGAAGATGAAAGATGTCCGCCTTCCAGGTGATCTCCCGCTAAACAGCTCCCATGTCCTAAAAAATTTCATTCTCTCGAACTACGTTTGGCTTGATTCCCCAAAAACGGGATATGTAGGAATCCTATACCCCTAGGTCCATCCCATTAACCAAATCAGTCAAACCATCCTCCCATCATAGGAAGATTGGGATGCTTTTCTTTATCGATAACCCCACTTTCCTAAAGCAATGTTGCCGAGGGGCACTGTAAGTACCCCAATCTGAATTGAAACAAACATAGAGGAACTCTTGGTACTGTTCAAGGATAAACTTGATAGACTAGGACCTCACTAGGACAAACCAAAAACTTTAGGACTGTCCTGGAATAAAAATTGGAAAAATCCAGAAGCTCGCCAGAGAGTACCGTACGGATGGTTTCACCACGAAAGACCCCCAGCCTTACGGATGGTTTGGGTGCCATCAGTCCCTATAAATTATGGCCATTGCTGATCATTTCAAGGGGAGAAAATAGTTTTACACACTGAAACTCTGTTGGAATCACGAAGAAACACAAACACCTGAGTGAAAGAGAGGAAGATAGGCTAAAACCCAAAATTGGTGAGGCCTCCTTCTCCCCATCTCCTCTTCATCTCTTCTATCTATCTTGTTTATACCATTATCTACTTGCATTATTAATTATTTCATTCCAAATCTTTACATTCATGTAATATTCTCAATTGGAACCAAGTCATGAGATGATTCCATGGTGCCCTCATGGTTTATGTGTGATTAAGGGTTAGAAACCAAAGGATGATCATGACTTGTTATGTTTATGCCATTTACTTTATATCATTTAAATTTATGTCATTTACATTTATGTCTTTACTTTTGGTTTGGTGATCCATTGCACATATGGAGAGAGCCCTTGTACATTTATATTATGTTTGTTCATTTATTGCCATAATAATCATGTTTGGGTGGTAAAGTCTCAATCTTTATCATCCAAACTTTGATTTAACCTTAATAATGTCACCTGAGGGTGATAAAGACTCAATCTTTATGCATTCAAAGGTTAATTTTGGTTGTCCCAAAGGTTTATTTTGGATGAATCATCCATTTGGGTATTAAAGTCTCAATCTTTAACCATCCAAATGGTTATCTTGGCTCAAAGCCATGTTCATCACCTTTTGCATTTCTTTCCCCAATAATTGCCTTGAACATACCCAAATCATTGTTTTTGGTGTCTAATCTAATGATCAAAGGCATAGGAATGTTGTTATGCATGTTTGTATACAATACAAATAAACTGGAAAAGTCACATTTTGTCCAGTTTCAGCAGAATTCTCTGTTTCTGCCTGAAACTGGACTGTTTCTGATAAATCTGCAAAATCCCCAGGATGACCATAACCAGCCGTATGGATAGTTTAGCCGAAGGAAAGTTTTTTTTTGTTTAAACCCCATTATGTCAAAATCTTTGCAAATAAACCCTTTTTGTTAACTTTCTAACTGTTTTCTGTTAAAAGTCAGTTTCTCCCATTTTAAAACACACACACACACACACACACACACTTGCACATTTTGGTCAAAAACTTAGGGACATTCGGTTTTCCAAGGTCGATTGGGTGAACTGTCAAACGTTCTTCCTAAGACGTGACCTGACCTCCGAACTCATTTTCTCTAACTATTTTTGTTGAATTGGGTTTAAAATTAATTTAACGTGTGTAAGGATCCCACCCCGCGCGGAAACGCGACGAGTATGGGGGCGAAACGCCAAACACGGTTATCACGCAAAACATAACGGAGTCACCACATTTGTTAATTATTTAACCCAATAAATGGAAAGGTTAGAGATTCTATTAGTTCGGAGGTCAGGTTACGCCTTGGAAAGAGTTTTACGTCACCCAAGTCACCTCGGATAGGACCGAGTCTCCCTAGCGTTAGTTAACAAAGTGCATGTGTATGTGTGTGTGTTTCAAAAATGGGAGAAACTGACTTTTAACAAAACTGGTTAATTATTTAACAGAAAAGGGTTATTTTGCAAACATTCTGACCAAAAAGGAAAGAAACTGAAAAATTCACTCCCCGGCCAAAGTAGCCGTACGGATGGGGAGGGCATTCCAGGGATTTTTGACAGTTTATCAGAAAATTGTCCAGTTTCAGGCAAAATATAGTGTTTTTGCTGAAACTGGACTGAGATGATCATTTTCAGTTATTTTCTTTAACAAAAACATGGATTAAATCATCCCTATGTCATTGATCACTAGTTGGACATCAAAAACAAAGGTTTTGGGTGTGATCAAGACAATCATTGGGGAAATTTAAGAAAAAAGGTGATGAACAAGCCCTTTGGGCTAAAATGACTATTTGATGAGTAAAGATTGAAACTTTACCATCAAGATGGACTTATGATACAAGATTAAACCTTTAGGGACAAAAATATAACATAAAGATTGAATCTTTATGTCCCATGATTGGTGATTTGTGGCTAGGTCATGGTTTGGATGATAAAGATTGAAACTTTATCACTCAATCATGACTCTCATGGCCAAACAAGAACAAAATCAATATGAAATTTAACAAATCATGATCATCCTTAGGTTTTATACCATAATCACACACTAGGCATGAAGGGAACCTTGAATCACCTCATGATTTGGTTCCAATATACATATATAATCATAATATATAGCTTGAAAGGACAAGACTTGTATAATATAACATATATATAGTGCTTGAAATAGACAAGACTTTCAATGAAATGTAAAGTGCTTGAATGGACAACGCTTGCAAGAATAATAAGAAATAACACAAGAATGAGCAATAATATGAACAATAATAAAAGAGTTTGAGATGAAGAAGAAGATGGGGAGAAGGAGGCTTCACTTATGATGGTTATGGCCTATCTTCCTCTCTTTTCACTCAAATGTATGTATCACTCACTTTCTGCTCTCAAACTGGCAGTTTATCAGCTCACCAAATGTTTTCTCCCCCCCTGAAATGATCAGCATGGGGTTTAATTTATAGAGGCTGAGGGTGCCCAACATAGCCGTACGACTAGGGGCCTCATGTGCCCAAACCATCCGTACGACTCGACTTGGCGAGCTTCTGGATTTTTCCAAGTTTAATTCCAGTTCAGTCCTGTAATATTAGGTTTATCCAAGTGAGGTCCTGGCCCATTGGTTTATCCCTAAATGGTACCAAGAATTCCTCTAAGTTAGGTCAATTTCAGATTGGGGTACTTACAGAGCCCCTCGGCAACATCGCTTTTGAAGAAAGCGGGGTTGTCGACAAAACAAGCATCCCAATCTGATGGGAGGACGGCTTGGCCGATTTGGTTCTATGGCTGGGCCTAGAGGTATAGGATTCCTACGTATCCCACTCGTGGGGAATCAAGCCTAACGTAGTTCGGGTGAGAGAGTTTAAGGCTACTCAAACCTATAAGCATCCCAATCCGATGGGACGACGGCTTGGCTGATTTGGTTCTATGGCTGGACCTAGAGGTATAGGATTCCTACGTATCCCACTCATGGGGAATCAAGCCTAACGTAGTTCGGGTGATAGAGTTTAAGGCTACTCAAACCTATAAGCATCCCAATCCGATGGGAGGACGGTTTGGCCGATTTGGTTCTATGGCTGGACCTAGAGGTATACGATTCCTACGTATCCCCTCGAGGAGAATCAAGCCTAATCGTAGTTCGGGTGAAAGAGTTTAAGGCTACTCAAACCTATGGAACTTAATCCTTAATTTTCATCCAGGGCGCATGACAAGGACTTTCACAATTTTCACATTTCATCCTGGGCGCACGACCAGGACTTTCGCAATATTCATATTTCGTCATGGGCGCACGACCAAGACTTTCACAATTTTCATATTTTGTCCTGGGCGCACGACCAGGACTTTCACAATTTTCATATTTCGTCCTGAGCTCACGACCAGGACTTTCACAATTTTCATATTTCATCCTGGGCGCACGACCAGGACTTTCACAATTTTCACATTTCATCCTGTGCGCACGACCAGGATTTTCAAATTTCGTCCTGTGTGCACGACCAGGACTTTCACAATTTTCATATTTCATCCTGGGCGCACGACCAGGACTTTCACAATTTTCATATTTCATCCTGGGCGCACGACCAGGACTTTCACAATTTCCACATTTCGTCCTGGGCGCACGACCAGGACTTTCACAATTTTCAAATTTCTAATCTGTACTTACGAAGGACTGCCGACAACTCCTTACAAATCAAATGGGCTTACGTCACGCCGGACTGCCCACGCAACCAAATGGATTGACTCTTACTTGGGCATCCTAAACGCTTAGGTCAACTTTAACTCACGGGAGGTTGACGGAGAAATTGGGACAAGGACTTGCCTAAAAGTGACTACTTCGTGTCGAGGCTTGGATTTGGTCAACATTACTCTATGGCACGGTTGACACATTTTCTTGATACCGGGAAAAGCCTAGGGGCGACCCTTAAGGTACATTGTTGGACGCAGAAGTCCAAGGTTTTGGAAAATCATTCTTTTTACACACCCTCAAATGCCCATGCAATTTGAAAGGGGACAACACAAATTTCAAGATACACCCTCAATGCCCAACGCGATTTGAAAGGGGACGGACCAAAACATAACACACCCTCAAATGACCGACGCGATTTGAAAGGGGGGACAACGCAATATTCAAAATACACCCTCAAATGCCCAACGCGATTTGAAAAGGAAAAAACACAATTTTTTCACAAAACACACCCTCAAGTGCCCGACGTGACTTGAAAAGGGGACGACACAACATTCAAAATACACCCTCAAATGCCCAACGCGATTTGAAAGGGAAAAAACACATTTTTTTCGCAAAACACACCCTCAAGTGCCCGACGCGACTTGAAAGGGGAAAAACACATCTTTTATCAAAAGCATGATGCCAAAAGGGAAAATTTCCAAAGTTCTCATTCCTCAATGTGAATCTTTTAATGAAGCATGTCAGTCAAATTTTGATTTTAACTTAACCATGAGGTTTGTTATGCATAAAATCCTTTAGAGCTTTGTCCATTTCTTAGGAGCGATCGGGAGTAGAGGACCCTTTTGTCGTCGATGTTGGGGTAGCCCCATGTCCTTGTAGTCATCAATGTTAGGGTAGCCCCATGTCCTTGTTGGCGTCGATGGTGGCATAGCCCCATGTCTTTGTCAGTGTCGATGGCGGAGTAGCCCCATGTCCTTATTGTCACGACCCCGACCCCGCGGGCCCGGAACTCGCGAGCTGGACGTCGACTTACAACAATACACCAAAATAATGAAGATAAAAATTCCATTTTTATACCTAAAATGATGATAACACAAGGTTTTACAAATCCAAGATTAAATCAACAATGTACATCCTACATAAGCTCCACAGCTTAAACCCAAAAGAATAATATATACAATTCTTAATGACGTCAATAAAGGGTAAAACTATCCCCAAAAGGTTATACATTTAAATAATGTAAACCGATCCATAACAACCTGCCCCAAAATCTCAATCCTCTCGACGTCCTCCTTGAACCGCGAATCCTAATCCTTTTCCTCCTGGGGGGGGTTAAGGAAAAACAAAGATGGAAATAAACGGGGTTAGATAAAATCTCAGTAAGTTACTAATGCAACTACATGACATGCTAATATGCAATGACCAATAGCAATTAACATAAGACAGATAGCAGCGGAATAATAAGTGACATACTGACGAACGGTAACATCCAATAATCAATCATATAAATAAACATATAACAACAAATGAGAGGCTCCCTATCGCCAACCGTCCCATACCGGTTGGAAATAACGACCAGCTCAACATGCAACACATAAAGCTGAAATAAACACTCATAAGTGGATACATAGCCAAGGTTTCACCCAACTGAAAGAACCAAATAAAGGTCGCTGCGCAGCTTCAATAATCAACCATCAACATCTTCATAATAGCATGAAAGCTGAAGAGAAATCCCTGGTCAGAAGCGACCGATCAACCCATCGATCAACAAACCATCTTCATAGTAGCATAAGAGCTGAAGAGAAACCCGGTACCGGAACCAATAACCAAATGAAGTGTCACAAAGGACGGGAGACATGCCACAAAGTCATGCTCTAAGTAAAGCTAAAATGCACACAAAGGAGCTAGCTCTTCTCACATCCAAGGCCAATCTGGAGGAGGGTAATAATGGGGCAAAACAATGGTCAACAATCACAATGGACTTGGCTGTGCCATCATAATGTTTCGCATCACCCAAACACACACAAAATACCAGCTGGACTTTCAAGTAAAGGCTAAGTAATAAAATACTAGCGCAATAAACAACCATTGATTCCAAAGTAGGGAATCATACCGATTAATCACCACAAAAGATGCAAACGATTACCCAAGAAGAGTTCAACAACAATAGCAAAAGGAGTTTCTCATAAAAGAGTCCAACAACATTGACCATTAAAACATAATGATTCCAAGATAAGGCACGTACCAAATACATCCTAAATATGATACTCACAAGTTACTCATAAAGAGCACAACCCAAACGGTCGCTCACAAATAGCACAATGACTATTACCAAAGTGATCATAAACATTTACTCAAAAGATATACTAGGACTATGAACTCAACCACCTCATCACACCTGGAATTCCAAATAAGAAATCCGAATGAATACATCTTAGGTTTAATCGAACCGTAGGTACCCAATTGCCAATTCACGCTTCATCTCCGTTCATAACGAACCCATTCTAAACACCCTAAACGAATCCAAAAGGTTACACTTATTAGAACATGATCACGAACACATCATAAGATGCCCAAACATATACTAAATGATCATCACAAAGATAAGTCAAACCAACAATACCTCAATAAGATGTTCAAAAACCCAATTAACCCTTAATTAATTTCCATCACAAACTTCATCACAAAGGACCCAATTCTATCACTAGAGTGTACTACAATGTTCACTAAGGTCAACTAGAAGGACACCCAAGATTTGGACCAAAACGCATTCTTCAATCACACAAACCAACAAAATGAAAAATTTCAGAGGACTGTGCGGCCGCCCAAACTCAACTGTGCGGTCGCCCAAAAAGCCATCAAACAAGAACAAAAACTTTCAGATAGGTGTGCGGTCGCCCAGACAATTTTGGGCGGTCGCCCAATACTCTGGTCTGCCGGAATTCGGGAAGAACTAACTGGGTTCTTCCATTTTTAACCCAAACCAAAACTAAACCAAAATACAACACTCTTAACTAGCATACTAAGGTACTAGAGCAACTTATGGGTCTAAGAGAACTCATTTAACAACCAAAATCAAAAATCAAACCCAACATTCATAAATCACCATTTTTGACCCAAAATCCAAATAAATTCCAAATAAATTGCAACCTCATCCAAACTTCAAATATAACAACAAAAGCATTATATGAACATGATATGAACATTTTAACATCAAAATGGGGGAAAAGTAACTTACTTGGATTTTCTCAAAGTTGATGGATTTCAAATATTTTTTATTCTACGCGATCCTATCGACGATCTAAACACATTTCGTATAGAGAGAAATGAGAGAAGATGAGGGGAAGATAGCTAAAATGAAGAGAGAAGGAAGAGAGAAATGTTTACCTTTTTCTTGAGGAGAGAGAGAGAATACTGAGAATGAGTTTGTGAGGGAGAAGGAGAAGAAGGAAGGGGTGAAGTTAAAATCGAAGTTACACTTAGGCCCCTTCCCCATCTACTAACACAATACTACACTCCCTGCTAACAATTAAGACCCGACAATATTACACTAACCCAAATGACTCGAATAAAATGTTAAGCATAATTATTATGAAACATAAAATGCACACATAAATATTTAAATAAATAATAATTTAGATAAATAAATAAGCAAATAAATAAATAACAATTATTTATTACCAATAAAATAGAGCCTAGTTTTCGGGTCGTGACATTCACTCCCCCTTAAAGAAAATTCGACTCGAATTTTAACGAGACTTACCCTAAAGACCAAATAGCTACGGATACGATAGTTCCGCCATTTCTCAAATTCCTCAATTGTCCATTCTAAACCACCACGTAGTAACCCTAAATAATTTTCACGATACCACGACCTCTCGCACATAACTTCCTTCAATCATAACCTTCACTACTAATTGGAATCCATAATTAAAATTGGTGAATCCCAATTGCTCTCAAACATAACTCTCGAGATATCCCAAGCTCACCTTATTCATAACCTTAATTACACTGCAAAGGTGTTTCGTTTTGTAAATCGCATACTTAGTAGTATTCCCCAGAAAGTCAAAACATCACCATCCCGAGCCTAATTAGCTTTTAAAATATAAAAGGCTAAAGAAATTTCTATTTCCACAATATTCATCGAAATGGCTATAACTCTATGGATTACCATTATAGTGTCTTCACTTTGAGTTAACACCTTAAATTAATAGTACCATGCAAACCCCAAAATTTCTCGTACAAAGTACCCACTTAAATCTATGTTATACTCTCATCCCTTCATTAATCCGGTCTTGAAGCCTAAACAATTCAAGATACTCAATAGTCCGCAAAACGATCCAAAATTCATCTTCAAAAGATTTTCTCTAACTCCCATTTAAGTTATAATCAGTGCTCATATACCCAAAGGAAATCAATGAACCCTAAATTCAATAGCTGACCCCAGTTAGTCTTTCACGCATACATTTATTAACCTAATGATACTTAGGCTCAATAGTACTACCATCATAATAAACCAATTAGCTAGCAACGTTCCAACTGACCTAATACCAAATCATGATATTCCTTAATTATGCCCAAGTATTGATAATCAACTTCCTTCACATACCCTTGATCCAATTCGGGAAACGCCACCAAGAAGAGATTTAGGACCATAGAACCACTATCTAATCAAAATTCGAGATGCCTTTAACATAGATCGAGAAATTGTTACTCTCCCAAAATGTACTTATTAGTCCTTTCTAACTTAACACGCCTACCACCATTATCGATTATAAATTCCACCATACACTCATTACCCATAACAATTCACGCATCACTCCATACTAATCAATCCCGATGTATTCACGGAGATGTACTAAAAGTAAACAAAATCTCTTAACAAGAAATCCTCGGTTGAATCCTCAACTTTTACAACTCAACCGTTACAATATAGATATTGCTCTAATTATCAGTACTACAACCTTGTACCACAACAATGCAATTTAACTCCAAGCTTCTCCTCAAACACTAGGTACTAATCGGAAGAAAATGAAAATCTTACGAATGATAAATACACCCAACAAATCGACCGAAACTAAATACTCGGATTTCAATTAAGAAAAGATAGGTATAACTCTACCCAGGGAACGGTCTCAAACAGTTTTAAGAAATTAGGAATGGAGAATATAACAATCCCTCTACAACAATAGACTAAAGCAATAGTAACATCAAAATCTTGTAATAGCAACATGGCTAATTAGCAGGTGAGACATAACCATACTTAAGCACATCATAAGCACATAAGACTTCATCAGATACCCTAAACTCCTCCATAGGAGTAGACACCTACAACACATAAGTCAAAGACTCAGAAGAAATAAATGCAACTAATGCACAGAAACACATAAATGCGATGATCCTAAAATGCACGCGCTCGCTCTCACGACGCAAAATAATACCTCCTGAAATTTATCCGTTACCTAGTGAGTGCTGATTGGTCGCAATTACTCTGCCCTATACCTTAGGGTTCCCCGAAGCATCTCTCTTCTGACCCGGTGAAGTACTGGTTCCTGTTCCTGATGATTGAACCTTAAACCTCGGACAGTCTTTTATGAAGTGACCCAGTTGACCACAATTGATACATTTTCCTTGTTTCTTCCAACACTTATCCTCCAAATGGCCTTCCCTCTGACAGTAAGTGCAAATCCACCTACCTTGTTTCCCTTGTTTCCCCGAAGTAGTACCCGGATTCCTTAGCGCGGTTTGTCCCTTAAACTGAGATGGTGCTCCCAAATTACCTCGGTTATCTGAACGGTGATGTGGTTGAGATTTAGCATGGCTTACTTGTTTACCCGCATTTGCAACCTCGGTCTTCCTCTTATGCTCCCCAATATCTTGCTCGATCAAGTATGCCCGGTCTACCGCATCCTGAAATGTCACAATCCTCTGGGCTATAAGCTGAGTACGGATGGATGTCTTCAAACCCCGGATGAATCTCAAAGCCTTCTGTTCTTCGGTCCTCACAAGATAGTCACAATACCGGGCTAATTCTGCAAACTTAGCCGAGTACTGTGCTACTGACATCATGCCTTGCTCCAAGCTGAGGAACTCGATCTCTTTCCGGTTTTGATCCACTAGAGAGATAAAATGATCCTTGAATTTCCTCACGAACCACTCCCAAGGATATGGTATAAGAGTCGCATCCCAACTGGTCTTCAGTGCCTTCCACCAATGTTCCGCAGCCCCCACGAGCTCATAAGCTGAAAACAGAACCCTATCCTCATCAGTGCAACCAAAGACCTCGTAGATTTTCTCCATCGATTCTATCCATAGCTCGGCCTTCTTCACATCAGGCTCACCGTCGTACTCACTTGGTTTCAACTTCAAGAATTGCTCCAACCCATATCGCGGAGGTGCTACAAGTTCCTTTCTCGGCCCTTGGTCATGAATTGCTTTCATGGTTGCTTCAAACCTGCCCTGAAACACTGCACGGTTTTCTTCCCTTAGACCATTAAGATTCTGAGTCCTACTGATGCCTTCACCAGCTCTTCTTCTAGCCATTACAAACAAATACCTGCATAAAATACTCATCGTTACTCACTCCGAACCCATCTACCCTCCTAGGTTGTTCTAGCCACCTATACCGATACTTAGAGCTAAACCATAGCTCTGATACCAACAGTCGCGACCCCGACCCCGCGGCCCCGGAACTCGCGAGCTGGACGTCGACTTACAACAATACACCAAAATAATGAAGATAAAAATTCCATTTTTATACCTAAAATGATGATAACACAAGGTTTTACAAATCCAAGATTAAATCAACAATGTACATCCTACATAAGCTCCACAGCTTAAACCCAAAAGAATAATATATACAATTCTTAATGACGTCAATAAAGGGTAAAACTATCCCCAAAAGGTTATACATTTAAATAATGTAAACCGATCCATAACAACCTGCCCCAAAATCTCAATCCTCTCGACGTCCTCCTTGAACCGCGAATCCTAATCCTTTTCCTCCTGGGGGGGGTTAAGGAAAAACAAAGATGGAAATAAATGGGGTTAGATAAAATCTCAGTAAGTTACTAATGCAACTACATGACATGCTAATATGCAATGACCAATAGCAATTAACATAAGACAGATAGCAGCGGAATAATAAGTGACATACTGACGAACGGTAACATCCAATAATCAATCATATAAATAAACATATAACAACAAATGAGAGGCTCCCTATCGCCAACCGTCCCATACCGGTTGGAAATAATGACCAGCTCAACATGCAACACATAAAGCTGAAATAAACACTCATAAGTGGATACATAGCCAAGGTTTCACCCAACTGAAAGAACCAAATAAAGGTTGCTGCACAGCTTCAATAATCAACCATCAACATCTTCATAATAGCATGAAAGCTGAAGAGAAATCCCCGGTCAGAAGCGACCGATCAACCCATCGATCAACAAACCATCTTCATAGTAGCATAAGAGATGAAGAAAAACCCGGTACCGGAACCAATAACCAAATGAAGTGTCACAAAGGACGGGAGACATGCCACAAAGTCATGCTCCAAGTAAAGCTAAAATGCACACAAAGGAGCTAGCTCTTCTCACATCCAAGGCCAATCTGGAGGAGGGTAATAATGGGGCAAAACAATGGTAAACAATCACAATGGACTTGGCTGTGCCATCATAATGTTTCGCATCGCCCAAACACACACAAAATACCAGCTGGACTTTCAAGTAAAGGCTAAGTAATAAAATACTAGCGCAATAAACAACCATTGATTCCAAAGTAGGGAATCATACCAATTAATCACCACAAAAGATGCAAACGATTACCCAAGAAGAGTTCAACAACAATAGCACAAGGAGTTTCTCATAAAAGAGTCCAACAACATTGACCATTAAAACATAATGATTCCAAGATAAGGCACGTACCAAATACATCCTAAATATGATACTCACAAGTTACTCATAAAGAGCACAACCCAAACGGTCGCTCACAAATAGCACAATGACTATTACCAAAGTAATCATAAACATTTACTCAAAAGATATACTAGGACTATGAACTCAACCACCTCATCACACCTGGAATTCCAAATAAGAAATCCGAATGAATACATCTTAGGTTTAATCGAACCGTAGGTACCCAATTGCCAATTCACGCTTCATCTCCGTTCATAACGAACCCATTCTAAACACCCTAAACGAATCCAAAAGGTTACACTTATTAGAACATGACCACGAACACATCATAAGATGCCCAAACATATACTAAATGATCATCACAAAGATAAGTCAAACCAACAATACCTCAATAAGATGTTCAAAAACCCAATTAACCCTTAATTAATTTCCATCACAAACTTCATCACAAAGGACCCAATTCTATCACTAGAGTGTACTACAATGTTCACTAAGGTCAACTAGAAGGACACCCAAGATTTGGACCAAAACGCATTCTTCAATCACACAAACCAACAAAATGAAAAAATTTCCGAGGACTGTGCGGCCGCCCAAACTCAACTGTGCGGTCGCCCAAAAAGCCATCAAACAAGAACAAAACCTTTCAGATAGGTGTGCGGTCGCCCAGACAATTTTGGGCGGTCGCCCAATACTCTGGTCTGCCGGAATTCGGGAAGAACTAACTGGGTTCTTCCATTTTTAACCCAAACCAAAACTAAACCAAAATACAACACTCTTAACTAGCATACTAAGGTACTAGAGCAACTTATGGGTCTAAGAGAACTCATATAACAACATTTAACAACCAAAATCAAAAATCAAACCCAACATTCATAAATCACCATTTTTGACCCAAAATCCAAATAAATTCCAAATAAATTGCAACCTCATCCAAACTTCAAATATAACAACAAAATCATTATATGAACATGATATGAACATTTTAACATCAAAATGGGGGAAAAGTAACTTACTTGGATTTTCTCAAAGTTGATGGATTTCAAATATTTTTTATTCTACGCGATCCTATCGACGATCTAAACACATTTCGTATAGAGAGAAATGAGAGAAGATGAGGGGAAGATAGCTAAAATGAAGAGAGAAGGGAGAGAGAAATGTTTACCTTTTTCTTGAGGAGAGAGAGAGAATACTGAGAATGAGTTTGTGAGGGAGAAGGAGAAGAAGGAAGGGGGTGAAGTTAAAATCGAAGTTACACTTAGGCCCCTTCCCCATCTACTAACACAATACTACACTCCCTGCTAACAATTAAGACCCGACAATATTACACTAACCCGAATGACTCGAATAAAATGTTAAGCATAATTATTATGAAACATAAAATGCACACATAAATATTTAAATAAATAATAATTTAGATAAATAAATAAGCAAATAAATAAATAACAATTATTTATTACCAATAAAATAGAGCCTAGTTTTCGGGTCGTGACACTTGTAGTCATCAATGTTGGGGTAGCCACATGTCCTTGTTGGCGTCGATGGTGGCATAGCCCCAATATCATCTTCTGACCTTTGGAATGAGGTTAGGAACCCATCCATTTTTCATGAGGCACCCTTTCTTTTGCCTAGGGCGCCCTTGCGGGTTTTCAACCTAGTGGGCTACTTTTTTGCGTCTTTCATGGCACACCCTGTTTTTTGCCTAGGCCGCCCTTGCGGGTTTTCAACCTAGCGGGCTACTTTTTTGGTGCCTTTCTTTCTATTTTTCTTTCTTTTTTTTTTCATGAGTGATCCAGCTGACTCGACGGGACGGGGACTCAATATATCTTTTTAGAGGAAACATGCAAGGGCCTTTATTTAGGCGGGAGAGAGTCCCTTTATGTTGATGAACAATGTATCATGAAACGGGAGGAAGCCCTTGCTTGACAGAATACAAGTGTTTAGCTCTTTCCTAAGATGTAGAGAAGAAGACTCGTTGTGATCAATTGAGATTAATATTCGATCAATGGCAAGATCAAAATGCGTTCAGGATAAATTGTCATTATCTAGGAAATTGGTCATTGATGGGACCAAAGGAAGAGAACCGGGTCATTTTTGGAGGACCGAGGTTTGATGGATTCATTTCATGTTATGACCGGACCCGAAGGTTGCCTACGTTCCCCTCAATTTGAGGAGCTCAGGTCGCCGTAGTTCGGCCATGAGGCCGTCTTTTGCTGAAGTTGGCTTTCTTTTGTTGTTGTCTCGGAGGAGGTTGTTGCTCACTTTGCTTTGGGTGAACTCCTTGAGATGGACCTCTTGGGGTGAACCCTCTTTGGTGTGAACTCCTTTTGAGGAAAACTTTCTTTTTGCCATTTTCTTTCCTTCTTTCCACACATTCATTTCCTTTCTCTCTTCTCCCCTTATTTTTTTTTTTAGGGAGGAGGTAAGCATTAGCCCCAGCTTGCTATCTTGGGCATTGGCTTTCCTGCAGCCCTTTATCGATTCTAGCTTTGCTTTTGACGATCCGGGAAGCCCTTTGCTTGGTTGCGCACGTGCGAGCACAGTTGAATCTTGGTGGTTGAGCAACAACGTCCTCACCTTTTCACTGTCTCGGGATGCCTTCGATGTGCATCAGGAGTTTGTTTCAGAAAGGTGTATCGGGTTGTGTATCGGGGAAGTGTATGAGGGAAGACTTGCCATTAATGGTTTCTTCATGCCAATTGATCACAACATTTATTCACATCAAGATTAATTGTTTGCATTTAGCATTTTTCATTCGTGTTAGGTCCATTCGTCCTTAATGAGTCGTCATTGACTAGTATGCTTAGAAGTCAATTCATCATTTTAGGGACGTAGCAATCAATTGATCATAACAAGCAAGGCAATTTCAAGAGTAAATGTATATTGCAAATAATGTCTCAAGTCTATAGAGAAGAGAATGAAAATGACTCTTTTATTGAGATAACTTTGTACATACATGTCCAAGTGCAGACCTTTTTTAAAATAAAAAGACACAGTCCGGGATGGACTTTGATGAAAGTCTAGATCCTATGAGGCTGGAAGACTCATCACTTTTTTTTTTTTTTTTTGGGGAATGGGTTCCTATAAAGTGCGATGGTCCATTTTCTTCCTCAATTGTTGGAGGGGTTGTCGGCAGCACATTCCATGTCTTCCACGGGGAACTCGGGGTCCGTGTCATCGGGAAAGACGTCGCGAGGTCTCCACTTGGCTTGGCATTGCAATCGCCGGACTCATCTTTGGTCATCTTCTTTTGGTGGCTCCCTTTAAAGGGGCGTAACCTCGCGCATGGCATTCGGCGAGGGTATGGATCTCCATTTGATGTACCCACCCCTGGGCTTTCGAAGCATGGGCCTCTCCTTGTGGGCGGTGTCCCAACTTGTTTTGATCTTCTTGTTCATGTGGGCGCCGATTCGGATGTGGGCTCCTTGGTCTATGTTTCCGGTGGACAAGACCACAAAGGACTTTAGCATTTTAAACCTCAAGGTGAAATTATAACCACGATTTGAGAGGAACGCCTCATTAGCAGATTAGCCTTTTAGAAAAGAGTTGACCTTTTATTTTAAGGAAACTCGATCTCCATTTTTTTTTTAATGAGGATTGACACACACATTTTTTTATTTGAGCAAAAAACTCACACATTTTTTTTTCTTTTTATAAGGATTGACACACACACATTTTTATTTGAGTAAAAGACTCACACGCATTTTTATGTAAACTTTTGACAATGTAGCAATGATAGTAATAATTTCATTAAGAAAATTGACAATGGATTCAAAAGGGTCACCACATAGCACTAACCGGGGAGTCAAGATTCTAACTAGACCTAACAGACATCTTAACTGACTTTCCCTAAAGGCTTATTACACATTCTAACAGTGGACTTTGACCTTTCCTGAGGGGAGGTCGGTGGAAGGGGTTTTGAGATTTTGCTCTCTGTTACGGTGACCACAACACCATCAATTTCCCAACCCGGGGCATTTAGCCCTGTAGACATTTTCCGTGCCATTGACCCTTTGGCTTTGCTGAATTTGTCAACCTTCCCAAAATTGGCTCTCCTTTGGGGTTGGTGACTCCGTCAACCACGGTCTCCTTTCTATTGGGGCAGATACCACTCCATTCGTTGATCCTTGGAGAAGTCACAGGATTAGATCTCTAGATCCCAAGCACGTTGACACTCGGGTTGTTGGCTGTGGCGGAGGCATGAGGGGGTTCAAGGTTTCCTTCCCCAATCAAACCCAGAATGATACGTTTCACAGTAGGGCACTCGTCGGTATTGTGTCCATGGTAACTGTGGAAGGCACACTTCTTGTTAACATCGAGATACTTTTCAGGGTTTTTGGGTTGGAAGTTGATAAGAGGTTTTGCGAGGCCTTGCTTAACAAATCTCTCAAATACCTTGCTTATAGGCATTCCGAAATCCTCAAAACTTATGAAATGGGGTCTGGATTGGCGTTTGGCTCTTCTTCCATTGTTGGTCGGAGCGCGGCGGGGATGAGAATCATCACTATTCAATGAAAAGGGGTGCTCATTGAGTGTCCTTTCATACTGAACTTCCATTTGCTTTCTCCTTCCCAATAGATGATTGAGAGGGTCCTGCGGGGGTGGAGGGGTGTAGGCATATCCATAACCCTGTTTGTTCGCAGGAATGTACCTCGGAGGTGCGTAATGAACTTGTGGTCCAAAAGGTCTCGAACCGTAGAAATGATACGAGTTACCTCGGAATCCAGTGGTTGGCCAATTATCCACATATGGTGACTGAGTTCTTGGGATTTGATTGGCGACCTCAAACTGAGAGGGAGTATAATTAGGAAGACCTCCTGGGAGTGATGGTTGAGGCATGATCGGTGTGAATGGTGAGACATGGGTGTTTATGGGAGGCAACCCAAAGGGAATGTTAGATCCGGGGTAAGGCGAAGTGTATGGAGCTTGAGTGGGAGGCAAGCTTTGAGTGGTGACGTGTTGAAATGGAGAGTGAGGGGATTTGGTGTTTTCGCAAGGTTGAGGGGGTGGAGTTTGGTTGTGACTTGGAGGTTGGGTGGTTTCGACCCCTTCCTCATGGTC
Organism: Campanula takesimana; assembly: GCA_026119855.1. NCBI lineage: Eukaryota > Viridiplantae > Streptophyta > Magnoliopsida > Asterales > Campanulaceae > Campanula > Campanula takesimana. The sequence goes on from JAOWBW010002301.1 coordinate 56,641, forward strand.
AGAAACCTCAACGAAGGACCCGTCCGTCTGAAACAAAACCTTAACGCCTTTTCGTCTCATTAACCCGACAAACCGGTCTCGTGCTTCCTCGTAGTGTTTCCTGGTAATCTCTTCCCGAGCCCTGGAGGCTTCCAAAGCTTGGAGCAACTCTTCTTTGGCTGGGCTGGTCTGACCATTTGCGGCATTGCTTTCCCAACTATTTTCCTCTGAGCCGGTCATTCCAAGGTTCCGGCGTGGAGGGATTGTAGCGGCTGAGGAACCCTCGGACTCAACGCGGAACAGGCGGTGACACGGTGCTCTTTTCCACTTCATTCTCGCTGCAGCAGAGACAGAATGCAACTTAGGCTCAGGTAATCATTGGGTGGATGCTCATGTTACAAATGGGACACGACCGCTAGGCTTAGACCTATTGGTGAAAGGTGAATGGGATCAAATGGGATCTCGAATCCATGGTTGTAGCCGACTTCTTGGAGGGCAACGGGGGATTCATTCAAAGACTTGACCGGCTCCTTAGAAGATAACGGGGATCCTCCCAATGACTTGACTTCCTAGGGGACTACTCCTAGGGATTTGACGAGAATCTCAAAAAGGGGACCTAGGGGATGACGCCTAGGGGTTTAACGGAAATCTCAACAAGGACCTAGGGGACAACGCCTAAGGGTTTAACGAACGGATAACGGGGATCTATCCAAAGATTGACGGGGGTCTTAGAGGATAACGGGGATCCGTCCGAAGATTTCACTGGCTTCTTGGAGGATAACTGGGATCCTACCAAAGATTTAACGGGTGCCTTGACGTAGGTCTTGGAGGATAACGGGGATCCGTCCAAAGACTTAACGAGATGCCTTAACGGAGGTCTTGGAGGATAACGGGGATCCGTCCAAAGACTTAACGAAATGCCTTAACAGAGGTCTTGGGGGTTAACGGGGTTCCGTCCAAAGACTTAACGAAATTCCTTAACAGAGGTCTTGGGGGTTAACGGGGATCCGTCCAAAGACTTAACGAAATTCCCTAACGTAGGTTTTGGAGGATAACGGGGATCCGTCCAAAGATTGACGGGGGTCTTAGAGGATAACGGGGATCCGTTCGAAGATTTCACTGGCTTCTTGGAGGATAACTGAGATCATACCAAAGATTTAACGGGTGCCTTGGAGGATAACGGGGATCTGTCCAAAGATTTCACCAGCTTCTTGGAGGATAACTGGGATCCTACTAAAGATTTAACGGGTGCCTTAACGTAGGTCTTGGAGGATAATGGGGATCCGTCCAAAGACTTAACGAAATGCCTTAACGGGGGTCTTGGAGGATAACGGCGATCCGTCCAAAGACTTAACAAAATGCCTTAACGGAGGTCTTGGAGGATAACGGGGATCCGTCCAAAGACTTAACGAAATTCCTTAACGGGAGTCTTGGGGGATAACGGGGATCCGTCCAAAGACTTAACGAAATGCCTTAACGTAGGTCTTGGAGGATAACGGGGATCCCTCCAAAGACTTAACGAAATGCCTTAACGTAGGTCTTGGAGGATAACGGGGATCTGTCCAAAGACTCAACGAAATGCCTTAACGAAGGTCTTGGGGGATAACGGGGATCCGTCCAAAGGCTTAACGAAATGCCTTAACCTACGTCTTAGGGGATAACGGGGATCCGTCCAAAGACTTAACGAAATGCGTTAACGTAGGTCTTGAAGGATAACGGGGATCCGTCCAAAGACTTAACGAAATGCCTTAATGTAGGTCTTGGATGATAACGGGGATCCGTCCAAAGACTTAACGAAATGCCTTAACGGAGGTCTTGGAGGATAACGGGGATCCGTCCAAAGACTTAACGAAATGCTGTTTGCTAACGCAAGAATGCGATGCGTCAAAGACAAGAAGCAAGAAAGGAGCAAACGCATGTAATGTGTGATTATTCATTCATTCAAGTTTACTTAAAAAGCATTTTTATTCCTACATGGGTGGAAAAGATTTCTCTTCTTTTTTGCAACTAATCTAAATCCTGGATCATTGGAGGCCATCACTACGTCTATAGACCCCTCGTTTTTCACCTGTCTTGCACACTCCCAAGGATGGACTGTCCCGGGCAAGGGTCCTATAGGGCAAGCGGCTTCCACCGACCGAAAGAAACGAACCTAGGGTCTAGTGCATCGCAAGGTTCCCAATACGTGGGCCATTCCAATCATGATTAAGCCCCGGTTAAGATCGAGATTCGGCTTAGGGACTTAAGGGACTTTCGGTATAACCTCATCTTTGATGAGGGCTCTCAAATCTTATCCTTGGGCTTAAGGATGATTAGTATGAACCCTTCATTAGGGCTTGACAACACGGTGTCACCCTATCCATAACACATGACTTAGGTTAGTTATAGCAAATATCAACGCATAAGTCAAGGATCGGGTCAAAGTTGACCATGGTCACACTTGCTTTCACAAGGAGTTGTGACTCGGGCATTAACTTGGCCACAATTAATCTCAGACACGTATTAGGGACGTGGTAACGTGAGATAGACCAAAACCCAACCGAAGTCACGGTATTTGTGTGTCACGGACAAGTGTGGTTGACTCGGCTCAGAAGGGGAGGTGGAATGGACCCGTACGCGCTAGAAGGGCATAAGAGCATCAATCAAGCTGCATCGTAGCATCCATCCCGGGTTTAAAGGGCATTTGGAACGTGAAAGGTCAAGTGCGCATAGTGTGAAGCCATTCTATGTTCTCTTTTGAGTTAAAATAGAAATTTTTGATTCGTTTTAGCATTATGAGCAATGTACAATCAACACATGAACAAGCATGAATAAGCATAATCAACAAAAATGAACAAGCATGAATAAGCTATTTACACAAGCAATCAAGCAAGAGTCATATGAAAAAACAAAGCCAAAACTTGTACATATAATAAATTGTGCACAATAAAAATTCTTTAAAATCAAAACTTCACAAGAAACAATCTTTTTGAAAACCATTTGCAAAACAAGTTGTGCACAACAAATGATTCAAAATTTTTACAAAAGGGGTTATGCACAAGGAGGCCTTAAAAACCCGATTTTATGTCCAAAAAGACTTGTGCATAACCAAGCTTTAAAAACCATGTTTTGGCTAGAAAAGAAGAAGGTAATGTGCACAAACAAATCTGTAAATTTGGAAACTGGATAAGCAGAAGCAAAAGGGACACAGAATGTTTCTGCCCTTCACAAAATTGTCAAATTTTGAAACATTCTGTTCCCTGCCCAACATAGCCGTACGGATATAACATCCTGGCTATTATTTTTTGCAGTTTTTCAACTTCTGATCATCAAGCCCCAGTTTATTGCACATCCAGAATAGTTTCCACTCCAGAAAATTCAAACAGAAACTCAGCACACACAAAACAAACACAAAAGTTAACAAAAACGGGGGACGGGAGTTTGACCCACACAAAAGTGTCCTCAAATTTTCTAAAAAGAAGTTTGCAAACACTTTATTCCCCAACGGAGTCGCTACTGTAAGGATCCCGCCCCGCGTGGAAAAGCGACAAGTATGGGGGCGAAACGCTAAACCCGGTTATCACGCAAAACATAACGGAGTCACCACATTTGTTAATTATTTAACCCAATAAATGGAAAGGTTAGAGATTCTATTAGTTCGGAGGTCAGGTTACGCCTTGGAAAGAGTTTTACGTCACCCAAGTCACCTCGGATAGGACCGAGTCTCCCTAGCGTTAGTTAACAAAGTGCATGTGTATGTGTGTGTGTTTCAAAAATGGGAGAAACTGACTTTTAACAAAACTGGTTAATTATTTAACAGAAAAGGGTTATTTTGCAAACATTCTGACCAAAAAGGAAAGAAACTGAAAAATTCACTCCCCGGCCAAAGTAGCCGTACGGATGGGGAGGGCATTCCAGGGATTTTTGACAGTTTATCAGAAAATTGTCCAGTTTCAGGCAAAATATAGTGTTTTTGCTGAAACTGGACTGAGATGATCATTTTCAGTTATTTTCTTTAACAAAAACATGGATTAAATCATCCCTATGTCATTGATCACTAGTTGGACATCAAAAACAAAGGTTTTGGGTGTGATCAAGACAATCATTGGGGAAATTTAAGAAAAAAGTGATGAACAAGCCCTTTGGGCTAAAATGACCATTTGATGAGTAAAGATTGAAACTTTACCATCAAGATGGACTTATGATGCAAGATTAAACCTTTAGGGACAAAAATATAACATAAAGATTTAATCTTTATGTCCCATGCTTGGTGATTTATGGCTAGGTCATGGTTGGGATGATAACGATTGAAACTTTATCACCCAATCATGACTCTCATGGCCAAACAAGAACAAAATCAATATGAAATTTAAAAAATCATGATCATCCTTAGGTTTTATCCCATAATCACACACTAGGAATGAAGGGAACCTTGAATCACCTCATGATTTGGTTCCAATATACATATATAATCATAATATATAGCTTGAGAGGACAAGACTTGTATAATATAACATATATATAGTGCTTGAAATGGACAAGACTTTCAATGAAATGTAAAGTGCTTGAATGGACAAGGCTTGCAAGAATAATAAGAAATAACACAAGAATGAGCAATAATATGAACAATAATTAAAGAGTTTGAGATGAAGAAGAAGATGGGGAGAATGAGGCTTCACCTATGATGGTTATGGCCTATCTTCCTCTCTTTTCACTCAAATGTATGTATCACTCACTTTCTGCTCTCAAACTGGCAGAGTATCAGCTCACCAAATGTTTTCTCCCCCCCTGAAATGATTAGCATGGGGTTTAATTTATAGAGGCTGAGGGTGCCCAACATAGCCGTACGGCTAGGGACCTCATGTGCCCAAACCATCCGTACGACTCGACTTGGCGAGCTTCTGGATTTTTCCAAGTTTAATTCTAGTTCAGTCCTGGAATATTAGGTTTATCCTAGTAAGGTCCTGGCCCATTGGTTTATCCCTAAATGGTACCAAGAATTCCTCTAAGGTAGGTCAATTTCAGATTGGGGTACTTACAACGTAGCGACTCCGTTTTCTTGTAAAATAAAGTTCCGTGATTGATTCCCGCTGGGACTTTTTCCATTTTCCCGTGGGTATCTTACAATTATGTGTATTCTCTTTCTCCAAGAAAGAGTTTGTGATTTCTCAAATAAATGTTATGGGAACAAATCCCGGTTGTCCACATTATATACAAGAGGTTTCCAAAATCCTTTAGGACTTAAGTTTTCTTGTCCAATTAGAAGTTTATCTAAAACTGATTATGACGGGACAAACCATCCGTACGGATTGGTTTGGTGGCTCCCAAACCATCTCTACGGATCCTCCAGTAGGATCCAGTTTTTCCTCATTTTTCGCTCCTTTTAATTATCTGTTCTACGTGTGAGACCCAATAAGATTATACTAAGTTGGCAACGAGTCCGAACCATTCAAACCTTGTAATTCATAAGCGGACTCTAGCAAGCCATTATGACTACCCAATTAGTATAACTTTGAAATCCAAAGTTTCCTAAATAGAACATATCACAATCTCTTTGTTACACGATGTCTATTGAGCGTAAGCCATGGTAAATGGTCAACTTTACCTTGTTCAATGCTTTCTCAATCCGGAATATATTGATAACATAAATGACATTGATCCAATCAATTCATTTGAGCGCGGCCGTGCATTTCATCAATACTATTCATCGAGAGGCCCAAGTTTGACATCTCTCTTAAAGAGGAACAAATCCCATCTTGGCTTATTACCTTTCCCTACATGATTCCGATCATGCCAATCATATCCTTTATAGCTACCCGTTTAAAGGTAATGTTTGAATATGTCAAACATAATGTTCATCAAGTGGAAGACTGTAATAACCTCAGGTCTAAAGATTCAAGTGATATAACTATATGAGATTTAATTATGACATTTGACCATGACATAAATCTCATAAGGGTCAGTCCAGTATTTGTTCTCTAACATATACCCATAAGTCTAATTGTATCGCATACATATAATCATCATATGATTATCCATTAAACTTATACTAGTAATTCATAATTACTGGGAACGGAGATTATTATAATATACATGCAAAAGATATAATAATTGGGTTTGTTATCTCTATAATAATCAAGTTATGATGTAACGCGTAGGCCTTTCTCAAGGGCCTAGGGCATAATATCCAACAGGTGCTTCCTTTAGCATCTTCAAGTTCGTGTTCTTGAGATCGTGAACAAGAAAATCAAATCATAAACCATGAAGACTTGAAGATTTGAAAATCTGAAGTTTTAAACGCATAACAATGGTTAGTATTCTAAATTCATCTTGTATTTAATTTAATCATCATGAACGGATTCGGGGCTCTAGGGTTTTGTTTTCATATGTATTTTATGCTGTGCATGATCCCTCATTACCCAACAACACTTGGGCAGCAAAACACAAAGGATCCCTTAGAGAGTTTTCAAAAGCGTAATCCTAAATCTTTTCTGGGACACCTAACTCAATAAAACCTGAGCATTGGATGGGAAGCATTGAGAAAATATTCGAGACTAAGACTTGCACGGATGTGCAGAAAGTTACCTTTGCTACCTTTATGCTGGAATGTGAAGCAAATCAGTGGTCGAATGTAGAGAAGCGTAGCGCGGAACAAGGGGACAATCCTAAGCACACATGGGTTTGTGAGAACCCGCGCCTCGAACCGTAATCCGCGATCGGTTTCTCATAATGTTTACCCTACTTTGGTTTGAAAATAGAGAGTCTCCCCCTCATTTTATTTTAGGAAAATAGAGATAAAACCTTTTGTTTGAAATTGAAGTGGGTTCAGGGTCTAAGTTACGAGAGGAGAAGGTGTTAGGCACTCCGCTCGCCCTTTTGGTCTCTAGCATGATTCCGCCTACGCTTGATTTTAGTTTTACTTATTGGAAATTCCCTATATGCCTTAACTTTAGAAAAATGTGTGTTTGTACAAAGGTGTTGTCTAGTCTAGGCAATGTTCATTTTGATCACAACCGGGAATGGGTTTGGGAGGATTCCCAATTAATTTTGGAAAATGGTTTTGAACTTCATTTAGACAAGGAAAATACATAAAAGGATAAGGGGTTATGTACAAATTATACAACTTATACACAAAAAATGGGAGACAAATCCCATATAAAATGAATGTCTAAGTCAAGGGTTTGTGTAGCAATTCTGGACCACCTGTTGTTCATAGAGCAATGTACCTATCTAAACCTAATCCAAATCTAGAAACGAAACTTGGGATTTATGGCCGAAATGTTAGATAACACATATGAATTTTTGTTGGATTGTTAGATTAGAGTTTCATGCTAAAATCATGCAAGGAACATTAACACAAAACAGCTCAGAACAGGAAGAACATGGCATGTCAGACATTGAGGTCCATTGAGAAAACACAAAACATGAAAGTTGAAAATCACGTATCAAATATAATGTATGCCAAGTTTCAAGTCCATATAATAAGTTTAGTTGCTTCAAAATACCTCTGACATTTTGATGTCAGAAACTGGAAAAAGCTAATCTGAGAGTAAGCACTTGAATTAATAAAATGTAAAGAGGTCTTTTTTTAGGTCATAAAATTATTCCAAAAATATGAGAATTTTTCTTAATCCGTTGAGAACAAATTTCATGTTTTGACCTCAGCTTGAAAATTAATTTGGTAGAGTTTTAAGCATGAAAACACAAATTGGTCAGAAGTGCAGCAAACAGGGAAGCACATCTGAGCTATGTAAATGTCCACCAAAGTATGATCTAAACATGGAATATGACTAAGAAACTTGGCATGCATCATATAAAATATGTAAGGAACAACTTTTATGTTTTGAGTCAAGTCTGAAAATGGAGTTATAATGGAGTAAAAATCACATGAACAGACCTTGTTTAAACAAAACATGCTGGACAGATTGTAGGTGGCATGAAGATGAACATCAAAACATGGCTTAAACTCAAAACAAACCCATTAAGCTCATGGAACTTATACATTAACATGTTATTAACATTATCAAGCCTCTATTTATGAACAATCATGGACAAGAGCATGGTTAAAAGATGGAAGAACGTGAGTTGAAATAACATTGTATTTACATATGGAGGTCTAGCTATTAACTAGGTAGACCCCAAACCAACTACATCAAAGGTTAAATTATAAGAACTTACATATATAAAAGGGATTTGTGATTCCTTTTCTTCTAAGGGAAGGCTTTTTGTTGTTGATTGAAGTTGATTTGAAGTTGGATTGAGGTTGTTTGAAATTTGCTTGAATTTTTGTTTGGATCGGAGAGTGTTTATGGTAGTTTTGAGTGTTTGTTTGAGGTGTTTAGGTGGTGTTTGAGTGGTGTAGATGTAGTGGTGTAGTGGTGGATGTGTGGTGGCTCTTTGAAGGTGTAGAGAGAACCTTGGAGTGGAAAATGGATGAATGAAGTGTTTTTCCTTTCTTGGATGAAGGAGGGTGTATATGGAGGAGGGAGGTGGACCAAATGACCATAGGGTGCCTATACTAGGCCTTAGTATGGTGGTGGAGTGTCTTAGGGAGGCTTAGGACTGATTTGGGATTTTTTAGGAAACCCTCCATGGAAGGTTTGGTACCATTTAGGAATTATGAGAAAAAGTGGGAGTTTTTAGGAATAAGATGAACATCTTTCCAAATGTCTTCATTTGGTTGGCCATTGCTTTTTCTACCTTATCCAATCCTTGACAACCCATTTGGACAAATTTGATGGGTGTTCACGTGTGTGTGGGCTGGCCATCAACTTTTCTTTCGGCTCCGGCTTTCTGCTCTGCAACTACTCCGTCGTGTGCGCTCCGGTGTGTTGGGTTTCGTGCAATCATGTGCAGCGGAAGATAGACATGAATAAAACCCAATAGCCTAGATCCGCTATGAACAATAATTCATAATAACAAGATGAAAGAAACTAACCCTTGTAGATCGTTATGTAAAACTTGGATTAAGCGTTAAGATGAACGCCCTCTACCGGTGATCCACACAACGAACAGATTTCAAGAACGCCTTCTTGAACTTGACTGCTAGGTCGTCGGATTGATCAACGATGTTGAAGAACTATTCTTCAAAGCTCCTAATTATTATTGTGACTTGATAATTGGGATTAATCAATCACAATAACCCAAGAATATAATGTGTGATTTCTCTCTCTAAGAAAGACTTTTGAATTGATCAAATAAAATAAACAACTAGGGAACAATTCCCATCAGTCTGTATTTATATTCAAGGGGTTTCAAAAACCCTTTAGGACTTAGGTTTTCTTGTTCAACAAAAGTTTTCCTAAAACTGATTCTGCCGGGAAAAACCATCCGTACAGATGTTTCTGGAAGCATCCAGATTCATCCGTACGGATCCTTTCAGCAGGATCTAGTTTTACTTCGTTTTTCGCTCCTTTCAATTATCTGTTCTGCGTGTGTGACCCAATAGGATTATACTAAGTTGACAACGAGTCCGAACCAGTCAAACCTCGTAAGTCATAAGCAGACTCTAGCAAGCCATTATGACTATCCAATTAGTATAACTTTGAACTCCAAAGTTTCCTAAAATAGAACATAACACAATCTCTTTGTTACACGATGTCTATTGAACCTAAGCTATGGTCAATGGTCAACTTACATTTGTTCAATGCTTTCTCGATCCCGAATGTATTGATAATACAAATCTTATTTGAGCACGGCCATGCATTTCATCAATACCATTCATCGAGTGGCCAAAGCTTGACATCTCTCTTGACGAGGAACAAATACCATCTTGGCTTATTACTCTTCCCTACATGATTCCGATTATGCCAATCACATTCTTTATAGCTATCCGGTTAGGGATAACGTTTGAATATGTCAAACGTAATCTTCATCATGTGGAAGACTGTAATAACCTCAAGTCTAGAGATTCCAGTGATATAACTATATGAGACTTAATTATGACATTGTGACCATGACATAAATCTCATAGGGGTCGGTCCAGTATTTGTTCTCCAACAAATACCCATAAGTCTAATTGTATCCCATAATTATCATATGATTATCTATTAAACTTATACTAATAATTAATCATAATTATCAGGGACGGGGATTATTATATTAAACAAGCAAAAGGTATAATAATCAAACATTCAATATCTTTATAAATAATAACATTAATTTTACAAACAACATGCCTAGGGAATAACACCAACAATCTCCCACTTGCACTAGGCCTAATTAATGTATCGAATACCCATAGACCTAACATGACCATCATGCTTTGCTTGTGGAAGACCCTTTGTCAATGGGTCTGCAATATTATCATCAGTTGGTACTCTGTATATATTTACGTCTCCTCTATCAACGATCTCTCGAATGATGTGAAAACGCCTAAGTATGTGTTTGGATTTCTGATGTGATCTGGGTTCCTTTGCTTGAGCAATAACACCATTATTATCACAATAAAGGTCTATTGGATTAGCAATGCTAGGAACTACCTCTAGTTCACCAATGAACTTCTTAATCCAAACAGCCTCTTTAGCAGCATCAGATGCAGCAATATACTCAGCTTCAGTTGTAGAATCTGCTACGGTACTTTGCTTAGAACTCTTCCAGCTAACATCACCTCTATTAAGCACAAATACAAATCCAGATTGCGATCTAGAATCATCCTTGTTGGTTTGGAAGCTTGCATCTGTGTAACCACTTACAACAAGATCATCTTCCATTCCTCCATACACCAAGAACGAATCTTTAGTCCTTCGCAAGTACTTAAGAATCGTTTTGACTGCAATCCAGTGACTCTCACCAGGATCTGATTGGTATCTACTCGTCATGCTCAAAGCATATGAGACATCGGGTCTAGTACATATCATGGCATACATGATGGATCCAATATCAGAAGCGTATGGAATCCTAATCATTCTCTCACGCTCATCAGTTGTCTTAGGACACTGATTCTTGCTTAGAGATATGCCATGACCTACTGGCAAATTTCCTCTCTTAGAGTTTTCCATGCGAAATCTCTTAAGAACATTGTCAATATATGTATCTTGACTTAAACCAATCAATTTCTTGGATCTATCTTATGCCAAGGATGTAGGCGGCTTCTCCCATATCTTTCATTGAGAAACACTTTCCTAACCATGTCTTTACAGACTGCAGTGCAGGAATGTCGTTTCCAATAAGTAATATGTCATCAACATATAGCACAAGAAATAGTACTACGCTCCCACTAATCTTCTTGTATACACAAGGTTCATCTTCTTTCTTGATGAAGCCAAACTCTTTGACCGATTCATCAAATCGAAGATTCCAACTCCTAGAGGCTTGCTTTAATCTATAGATGGATCTTTGCAACTTCCATACTTTGTTAGAATTTTTTGGAATTACAAAACCTTCAGGTTGTGTCATATAAACATCCTCAAGTAAGTTCCCGTTAAGGAACGCTGTTTTGACATCCATTTGCCATATCTCATAGTCAAAATATGCAGCTATGGCAAGTAAAATTCTTATAGACTTGATCATTGCTACGGGCGAAAAGGTTTCATCATAGTCGGTTCCATGAATCTGCCTATAGCCTTTCGCTACAAGTCTAGCTTTATAAGTATGCACCTTTCCATCCATGTCAGTCTTCTTTTTGAAAACCCACTTGCATCCTATGGTTTTTACACCTTCGGGCACATCAATCAAGTTCCAAACTTGATTATCATACATGGACTTAATTTCAGATTCCATGGCTCCAAGCCATTTTTCTGAATCAGGAGCGGACATCGCTTCTTGGTAGGAAGTAGTTTCGTCATCAACTATGACTTCCACTTCATTGGTATCCGTCATGAGAAATCCATATCTCTCAGGTTCGGATCGTACCCTACCAGTTCTACGAGGAACTTGAGTATTCTGAATAGGTTCCACAACACCTTGTGAAACTTGTTCAGATCCAACATTTTATTCCATGTTATTTTCGGGTTCTCGAACCTCTTCGAGATTAATTTTACTCCCACTAATTCCTTTGGAGAGAAACTCTTTCTCTAGAAAGGTACCATGACGGGGAACAAACACTTTGTTTTCCGTGCGGTTGTAAAAGTAATAACCATTAGTTTACTTAGGGTAACCAACAAAAATACATTTATCGGATCTTGGTGCAAGTTTGTCAGAGATTAATCTCTTAACATAAGCCTCACAACCCCAAATCTTCATGAAAGAAAAACTAGGTTTTCTTCCATTCCACATCTCATGTGGGGTCTTTGGAACAGATTTTGTTGGAACATTATTTAGTGTAAGAGTAGCAATTTCTAGTGCATGTCCCCAAAAGGATAAAGGAAGATCAACTTGACTCATCATGGAGCGGACCATATCTAATAGGGTCCTATTTCTCCGCTCAGACACACCATTCCATTGTGGTGTTCCAGGTGGAGTTAATTGTGAAACAATTCCACAATCTTTAAGATGACTGTCAAATTCTTGGCTTAAATATTCTACACCACGATCAGATCGAAGTGCTTTAATAGTTTTGCCAAGTTGATTTTGTACTTCATTTTGAAATATTCTAAATATATCAAAAGATTCACTTTTATGTTTCATTAAGTAGACATAGCCATATCTACTAAAATCATCAGTGAATGTTATGAAGTATTGATATCCTCCTCTAGCACTGCTGCTCGTTGGTCCACACACATCAGTATGTATGAGTCCCAATAAGTCACTAGCCCTTTCACTACTCTTAGTAAAAGGTGCCTTAGTCATTTTTCCAAGTAAACAAGACTCACTAGTTTCATATGATTCAAAATCATGTGAATCTAAAAGTCCGTCCCCATGGAGTTTTGAGATACGCTTCTCATTAATATGACCAAGATGGAAATGCCACAAATAAGTATGATTTACATCATTAGGTTTGGATTTCTTATTTACATTATAAATATTCTCATTATTTCCATTCTCAACATCAAGAACATAAAGGCCATTAAATGAACATGCAGTACAATAAATCATATAATTTAAATAAATAGAAAACTTCTTATTTTTAATAAGAAAACTATAACCTTCATTATCCAAACAAGAAACTGAAATAATATTTCTACTCAAATCCGGAACGTAATAACAATTGTTCAAAACAAGAATTAATCCGCTAGGTAAAATGACATCATATGTTCCTACGGCTAATGCAGCAACTCTTGCTCCATTCCCCACGCGTAGGTCCACTTCTCCATCTTTGAGTAGTCTCCTATTCCTTAGTGCCTGCACATTCAAACAAATGTGAGATCCACATCCGGTATCTAATACCCAGGAACTAGAAGTAGAAAGTAGAATATCTATAACATAGATACCTGAAGTAGACACAGTCCCACTGCTCTTCTTCTTCTTTAACTCTTCCTTGTAAACCTTGTAATTTCTTTTCCAATGACCAATCTCATTGCAGTGGAAACAGATTGCATCCTTTTGGGAAGTAGGTTTAGTCACAGTAGCATTGGCAACAATTGCCTTGCCAATCTTGGGTTTGAGAACCTTGCCTTACCCTTTCTTTTGCCTTTCTGGCCCTTTCCTTCCTTAGACACTATGAGCACAGGAGCGGCCTCTTTACCGATTTTCTTTTCCGCTGTCTTAAGCATCCCATGCAACTCAGACAGGGACTTATCCATCCCATGCATATTAAAGTTCATGACGAACTGATTATAGCTTTTGGGCAATGAATTAAGAATAAAATCAGTGGCCAACTCAACATCAATTGGATGGCCAAGCCTCTTTAGATGCTCAAAATGAGCCTTCATTTAAAGAACATGAGGGCCCACAGCCTGCCCTTCGCTCATCTTGCATGAGACCAAGGCAGCTATGGTGTCGAACCTCTCTTGCCTTGCTTGTTCTTGAAACATATCTTTCAACAAAACAGCAAGGTCAAATGCCTCCAAGTGTCCAAGTGTTCACGAGAATCACTTTTGTGTTTCTTGTAGGCGTTTCTCTCATCCTTGGGTGCATTAGAAGCAGGTTCCTCTTCAGGAACGGGCTCATCAAGAATATAGAGCTTGTCCTCATGCTTTAGAACGATTATAAGGCTACGGATTCAATCCGTGTAGTTAGTTCCATTTTCTTGAAGTTTTTCCTTCTCAAGGATAGATCGCAATGATAAAAAACCAGTACTTTGAGCTATTATCTACAATTATGCAAACATATAATTAAATATAACTACCAACTTAATTAAAGATATTATAAGTATTTCACAAATACTCCCACTAAATTATATAACCTTCAAATACATCTAATGTATCATATAATTAAAATGGGTTAAGATTCATATTTCACTTAACTTTGAGTCGGCTAGGTCACGACTGTTCAAAATAAGTTATTTAGGTAGACAACTCCTTGTCAATCATATATATATGACTCTTAGATCTTTTATGAGATTTCAGACATCATATGTCTAAACATGTTTTAATCTCATATGTGCCTTAGGCCCAAAACTGTTTTGATAACCTAATTAATTTAAACAATTTTAAACGTATAGGAATCACTGTTTCCTAAACTTGCTTATAGATGAATAGAATTAATGTGCCTACGCTAGGGCGTAACCCACATAAAAATACCCATGTACTCACAAGTGTTTTAATCATGGATTGGCACATAACTTAAATTTTAAGAAGGTTCACACACATAAAGTTAATCAATTAACCGAATTAATTTTATGTCTATGTCTGGACTTCTGAACTTACATCTATTTCAGGAAACACGGTTTCAAAGACCAGCCATCTGAAATGGATCAAATCAGTATAGTTCAAACCTTCCGCAGAGCATCTTGAAATTGAGAGCACAAACCGTACGGTCGAAACTAAGCCAAAAGGCATCCACATTCCCATACTAGGATCAAGAAACCAAGCAACTTCTCTATACGGTCGAAACTAAGCCAAAAGGCATCCACATTCCCGTATAGATTGGCCACTTGTCTCAAGATCTTTCATTGTCTTTTAATCTCACAGATTACAGCAGTTCTAAACTCTTTAAAACTCTGATTTCTGTAGTTACTTTGAATTCTTCGCAGAAAACTATTTCAGGAAACACGGTTTCGAAAACCAGCCGTCTGAAACCAGTTTCTGTTTCCAGGTTCGAATTCTGCAAACAATTTGCAGAACAATCTGAACATGAGAAGTCAGAATGAAATCTGGGAATGAACCAGACCATCCATACAGATTCGTTTGGAGGCTCCCAAACCATCCGTACGGATTCTTAGGTAGAATCCCAGTTTTCCATATTTTTAGATTTCAGAAATTTGATCAATCATAATATCGTGTTTATACATAATCAGATTACAGAAACATGAAATTGCAGATAACGAATTTTAACCCATCTAATTCATATATTCAATAACCAATTTATTCCACATACAAATTAGATCAAGACCATCAATAAAATAATCCAATTACAACATGATAATCTAAGCATGTAATCATACATATTAATCAAATCAATATTACAACCACATCAACTAGCATGCATATTTTATATCTCATATAAAATTCATCACATAAATTCATCTATCTCATGATCATACCAATTAAATAATCGCATTAAATAATTATATCATGATAATATTAGAATTATTGATCATCAACGGGGCTCTGATACCACTATTGGGTTTCGTGCAATCATGCGCAGCGGAAGATAGACATGAATAAAACCCAAAAGCCTAGATCCACACAACGAACAGATTTCAAGAAACTAACCCTTACAGATCGTTATGTAAAACTTGGATTAAGCGTTAAGATGAACGCCCTCTACCGATGATCCACACAACGAACAGATTTCAAGAATGCCTTCTTGAACTTGACTGCTAGGTCTTCGGATTGATCAACGATGTTGAAGAACTATTCTTCAAAGCTCCTAATTATTATTGTGACTTGATAATTAGGATTAATCAATCACAATAACCCAAGAATATAATGTGTGATTTCTCTCTCTAAGAAAGACTTTTGAATTGATCAAATCAAATCAATAACTAGGGAACAATTCCCGTCAGTCTGTATTTATATTCAAGGGGTTTCAAAAACCCTTTAGGACTTAGGTTTTCTTGTTCAACAAGAGTTTTCCTAAAACTGATTCAGCCGGGAAAAACCATCCTTACGGATGTTTCTGGAAGCATCCATATTCATCCGTACGGATCCTTTCAGCAGGATCCAATTTTACTTCGTTTTTCGCTCCTTTCAATTATCTGTTCTGCGTGTGTGACCCAATAGGATTATACTAAGTTGGCAACGAGTCCGAACCAGTCAAATTTCGTAAGTCATAAGCGGACTCTAGCAAGCCATTATGACTACACAATTAGTATAACTTTGAACTCCAAAGTTTCCTAAAATAGAACATAACACAATCTCTTTGTTACACGATGTCTATTGAACGTAAGCCATGGTCAATGGTCAACTTATATTTGTTCAATGCTTTCTCGATCCCGAATGTATTGATAATACAAATCTTATTTGAGCACGGCCATGCATTTCATCAATACCATTCATCGAGTGGCCAAAGATTGACATCTCTCTTGACGAGGAACAAATTCCATCTTGGCTTATTACTCTTCCCTACATGATTCCGATTACGCCAATCACATTCTTTATAGCTATCTGGTTAGGGATAACGTTTGAATATGTCAAACGTAATGTTCATCATGTGGAAGACTGTAATAACCTCATGTCTAGAGATTCCAGAGATATAACTATATGAGACTTAATTATGACATTGTGACCATGACATAAATCTCATAGGGGTCAGTCCAGTATTTGCTCTCCAACAAATACCCATAAGTCTAATTGTATCCCATTCACCATAATCATCATATGATTATCTATTAAACTTATACTAATAATTAATCATAATTATCAGGGACGGGGGTTATTATATTAAACAAGCAAAAGGTATAATAATCAAACATTCAATATCTTTATAAATAATAACATTAATTTTACAAACAACATGCCTGGGCATAACACCAACACGGTGTCCCTGTTGTACAGCCGTCAATTCGGGACAACGGGACGGGACAGGACAAAACTATGATGTCCCGCCAACTATACGGGACGGGACGAGACCAATTTATCGCGGGACGTAAATACCCCGTCCCATCCTAAATCACCTCGGGACGTGGGACAATTTGGGACAAAGACGGGATAGGTTGACGCGATCACCAGATAAAAAATGTCAATTTTTCACGAAATGCTTGTTAAGTCAAAAAAAAATTCATTCAAAGTTCTGTCCTGCTAACTAGAAATGATTAAAATACGACTCTTTTCATGGCATAGGTAGTGTAGCATACATAACACAGCAATGTGTTCCCCCAAATGCAAATTAAGTTGGAATATTTCTGGTCTAGTAAAAAAATTGTTAACTTTTCAAAACAAACAAGAACGAGAGCATGTGATCATTAAACAAAAACAGTATCAACAATCGAAAAACCAACAACCTCTCCAGATCATGATCCAAAACAAGAAATCAATACAGAAAAAAAAATGAGGGTGAAAGTGTGTGTGTGTGTGTGTGTGTGTGTGAGAGAGAGAGAGAGAGAGAGAGAGAGAGAATGTAGTACATTTTGGAGAGATTATTGGGGGCGCCGCCGGTGACTTTGGTAACATGGAGAAGGGCGATCTCCGCCTTAAAATCCTTCAACTGGGTAAGAAAATCTCCCTTTGCTTTGTTCCTCAGCTCATGAACCTTCACTCTCGCTGTTATCAATTATCATAAATTAATTGAAAAATCAAAAACAAAAATGGCCCAATTAACTGCTTCGCCCCTCCCTTCTTCCTTTCTGCTGAAACATTTTCAAAAGGCGAAACTGAGAGAGAGAGATAGAGAGAGGGGGAGAGAGAGAGGAGAGAGATGTCGGAGAGAGTGAAGTACTTGACATTGATGGGAGAAGGAGCTGTATTGGGCTCCCTTACCACCATTTCTCTTCAGTTAAAAACATACTACTTCTACTTGAGCAAGAATTTTCAAAACAAAAATACGGGACATCCCATCCCGTCCCGTTTTGTCCTGCGTCCCATATGGGACGTCCCGAATAATCCCGTATTTTTTTGGGATAATAATATACTGTCCCGTCCCATATATATAGCGGGACGGTCCCGAATTGACGGCTCTACCCTGTTGTCCTCGGTCTCAGCATGAATGTTGCTCGGAACATTGTTTGGTCATGCCGGTATATATAAAATTTATTAAAGAGCAAGGAATAATCTAATATAATTTCAAATGCATTAGATGTCCGGTAAAAGGCTTTTCTAGGGGTGCGGGGCCCGCTTCGGGGTTTCGGGGCTCGATTTGTGGAGGATATACATGTTTTCTCAATTTTGAGCCGTGATCATGAATCCGGACTCGGTTTTCCCATCCGATACACCGATAAGGCGGTTAGTAGTCCTAAACCGCCAAATCTTATGGTTTTAAGTCGATTATCGGGTTTAGACCAATTAAAGGGTTTGGTTTAGTGCGAGATCGGGGTGTCTACAGGATTATGTTCGTGCAAGATTTCAACAATAAATGTTTTGCTCCTAGCATTAGGGAAAGAAAAAATGGTTGAGTTCTTAGTATTGGTGCAAGGAAACATGAGCGTTGATGAGTAAGATGCCAATTTCATGGATATGTCTCGCTATGCCCCAAATTTCTTTGAGAACCAGAGTCAGAAAGCTCAAAATATTGAGAGGGATTTGAATTCAAGAATTGGTTATCACTTGACTGCTTTAAAAGTACCAACTTATGCTGAAGTGTTAGATCGAGCCCAACTGGTAGAACATGAATCTACAGAATTTCAGAAAAAGAAGGCAGATAAGAAGAGAGGGGTTGTCACACCCCGGAAAATACTAAAATCCATAAACATAAAATTTACATAATATACATCTCCAAAATGCAAAATACCAAACCGGGCGCGTGAATTCAACTATGAAACCAATACCATCAAACGACACCTCAACGAGATTATAACTCGGAGACTAGAAACAAACGCGGAAGCAAGAACAACTATTAACAAAAATACCCAAAGTACAACCGTATATACAAAACACTGAACGACTACGAACCCACAATAAAATACATAAAGGCTCCGAAGAGTAACTACCCCAACGGCGATCAATCTGCTCAGAAGATTCCCGCTACGATGGATCTCTAAACCCAAAACGTCTAGCTAGAATACTCACCAAATGGAGCTAGCTCATCCCAACCAAGGCCAATCTGGAAGAGGAAAGAAGGACCAATGGGCGATGCTATACTGGACTTGGCTCGTGCCATTATAACATTATCCATTGCCTGACTCGAACACAAATAACCAGCTGGACTTTCAAATAAATGCTAGGTAATAAATACTAGCTCGATAAACAACCAAAGATTCCAAAGTAGGGAACCATACCAATTAATCACCATAAGGATGCAAACGATTACTCAAGAAGAGTTCAACAACAATAAACACAAGAAGTTTCTCATAAAAGAGTCCAACAACGATAAACGATATTGCTCATAGAAAGCCCAACAACATTGACCATTAAAACATGATGATTCCAAGATAAGGCACGTACCAAACACATCCTAAATATGATACCCACACGTTACTCATAAAGAGCACAACCCAAACGGTCGCTCACAAATAGCACAATGACTATTACCAAAATGACCCTAAACATTTACTCATAAAGATATACTAGGACAATTAACTCCCTATATTTACACCTAGAATTCAAAATAGGAAGACCGAATAAATACACCTTAAAGCTAGTCAACACCGTAGGTACCCAATCACCAATTCACGTCTTACATCCGTTCATCAACGAACCAATTCTTAACACTCGAACGAACCCCAAAAGGTTACACCTAGTAGTACATGATCACAACCGGACCAGACCCTCCACTCTAGTGTTCAATAACAACCCTCTAAATACTATAGGATATCGCCTAAAACCTAGACCAAGTCTTATCCTAAAATCAATTCGATCAATAAAATAACTTTCAATTAAAGGGTCTCAAAGTATGAAATCCTCACTTATATCACAAATATGATCACAACAACTCAACAAAGTCACTCAATTGGATTTGCAGAACTTGATCACAATGGATCGATACAACTCCTCTTAACCTCAAACACCCAATAAAATCCTGATGTATAAAACTTATAACTTAACTGAACAACCTATCCCATCTTTTATTACTCGAATAGAGCTTCGAAACGATAGTTTACACGCCTAAAACGGAGTCCGGACGAAGAAGTTATGGCCTCCGGAAGATCGACCTAAATTCTGGAAAAAGTGGGCGAGCGGGCGCCTATAAGGAGGCGGGCGGGCGCTCATTTAGCCAGGAGGTTTGGCCGAGGGAAAAAGCCAGGTAGGCGGGCGCCTGGCTCAGCACGGGCGGGCGCCTGGTCGACGGGCTGGGAGGGATTTTCAGCTGGGTTTATCAAAGTTCCAAGCCATTTTCAAAATCAACCCAAATCAACACTTCCCACAAGTTCAATAAGGTACCCAAACAACATCTAAGCTTAAGAGGGACCAAAATAACATCATTTATCAACCCAAACTAATATTTAATCTCAACAATCAATAATGAACCTTTTATTAAAATGTCACAAAATGGATAATCAATCAAACACTCCAAAACTCAACCAAGAATCAAGGTATATCATCTAAATCATCATATGAACATAATATGAGCATTTTAACATAAAAATGGGGGAAAGTAAACTTACTTGAATTTATGAAAGATGACGGAATTCGAATATTCTTGGCTCTACACGATCCTATCGATGATCTAAGCATTTTTCATAAAATGAGCATTAAGAAATAATGGGAGGAAGAGGGACAAAATGAAGAGAGAATGAGGAGTTCTTACCTTTCTAACAATGGAGGAGAGAGAAAAGGATGAGTGTGTGTGTGTGTGTGCAGGGAAAGAGAAGTGAGGGAGAAGGGGGAGTAGGGAGGGAGTAAGTAAGAGTTATTTTAAAAGTTACACTAATCTCCTCAAGAAATACTCCGCACATAAAAACCCAACCCAAGCATTCCACAAGACCCAATTAAATTCATACTAGCACAAGGTGATCAAACAAAATGCTAGACATAAAATATTATGAAACACTAGAATGCACACATAAATAATTAATTAAATAAATAAATAAATATTTTTACTAAGAAAATAGATACGGGTTTTTGGGTCGTTACAATCTACCCTCCTTAAAAAGAATTCGCCCACGAATTCACTCATCAAAATTCACAACACGCGGTCATAATGAGGCGACAAAATATCGATTCTCATATAGCACTCATAACCTCAATCGAGTACCTATTAAAGATTTCGGACATCGATTCCATGACTCAAATAAACCCACACATAATGAACACATACATATCTCAAGCATATTCATATCAAACATCCTAAAGTTAACTTCCTCTTTCATCCCGAATTTCACGTTCTCAAGACTATCACTTGTTCACCAATTCTGAGACATGGCTGATTTGATCCTAATTAGCATTACGCTCACCACCAACCCTTAAATCATCAACATCCATAAGTTTTACTTTTCCGGTTCATCCGCACGCATTGACGATCTATACATCACCCCAAGTAATCACACTACTACCCGAACAACTAAGAGAAGGGGTAGGGCTAACTATTATTGTTACCCAAAGAATCAATGATATACTCAAAAATTTTACCGTCATCAACTATCCGATCAAACGAGATTCCACTACCACACTCACTTCCCCATGAGATAAAACATAATACAGTCATAATCTTTGTATTTCTCAACCCACTTGTATTAACTCACACTTATCTTGTCGAAGAACATATGATTATCCAACATCGATAACCTATTGACATCATTTCTAAACTTGGTCCCAAAAAAAAAAAACAACTATAGCTTGCTAAGGCGATATCAATAAAACCACAATCCATCCCTAGTCGTAGATAGCTCTATTTATTAACCCAAATTTTAGAATACTTACCCGAATGATCAAGTAGCCACGGATACTTTAGTTCCGTCCCTTCCCGAATTTCCCATTATCCAATCTAAACCATCATATAGAAACCGTAAATAAGGCTTACAACATAATAATCTCTCGCACAGAACCTTCTTCAATCACTATCTTCACTACTAACAAAAATCCATACTCAAGTCAAAAATCGAAGAATCCGAACTTCTCTTAAACATAATTCTCGAGATACTACAAACTTGTCTTATTCACAACCTTAATTATACCGCAAGGATACTTCCATTAGAAAATCGCATACTTAATTTTACTTCCCAGAAATTCAAAACATTAAAATTTCGAGCTTACACAACTTCTTAAACTAGTAAAAGCTAAAGAAATTTCTCATCCTCCAAATGCTCACCGAGGTGACTATATCTCTAAGGATTACCATTATCGTAGAACTGTAATGATCCGAAATTTTCACAATCTTTACCCGCGTATATATCAACATTTTACAAATTATAACTCTAAAACATATTACAAACGGTCACTAATAATCCAAAATATTCAATAAACTGTTCCGTCCCAATTCTTTGATCTTGAACCTCGATCAATAGTTAACCCAAATTAGTCTTTCACGTATACATTTATTAACCCAATGTTACTTAGGCTCAACAGTAATACCAACATAATAATCCAATTAGCTAGCAACATTTCAACTGACCCAGTACAAATCATAGTATCCTTTAAGATGCCCAAGTATCTATACCCAACTTCCTTTACAAATCCTTAATCCAAACGAGAACGCCACCAAGAAAAGATTCAGGACCAGGTGACAACTGTTCACTAAAACCCAAAAATGCCTTTAATATTGCTCGAGAAATTCTCACCTTCTCAAAATACGTCTAGTCCTTTAAACTTAACGCGCTTACCATCATTAATGGTTATATCTCCCACAATATACTCACAACTCGTATTGCTTTAACTCAACTCTAGTCATGTACTAAAATGATTCTGAAAGTATCATAACTCAACTTCTGGAGTTTACTAATTCACCAATATAAGATGACAAGTACTAATTCGTCATAGCGACCTAATGGAACTCTCTGAAAATATCAAGTTTAGACCCAAAATCACCCAATTCGAAGTTCGATGAATTATATAAGACTTTATTAAATTTCAATTCACACTATTCAATCAAGCTTCCCAAACTAAACAGGGACTGATCGGAAATATTTACAAACTTAGTGACCAAAAGGAAATCTCCTGAAATACTCATCCTTAAGCTTTCTCAGATCTCTAAAACATTTTTCTTTCATGAAGACTAATATAACTTCTCACAAGAGGTGCATCCACTTATAATCCATTATGCTTCTAAGCAAAGTCACACAAACTAGTATAGAAATACTCACTACCAATCAATGGCAACCAAGAGATTCGGGACACATAGAAAGCCAAAACATACTACTCAACTCGTCAATACCCTGAATAGGTGACATAACTAAATCACCTTATACACCGCAAGAAATCACGAAAATTCGTATTCGAGAATACACTTCATAATAAATCACCGAATGAGGACAAACATGTGCAAGCAGCATGAAACATCATCCACTTACAAAACAGACACGCCTAAGTCCTCCAAGACTCACACTCTCCATCTTCAAACCAACTAACCCCAATGGAACCACACTATTAGCGCCAATCCTATACTTGATATACCACAAGAGAAGGAACACTCGACGTCAATATCACGACTTATAACTCAACTACTTCTACCTTAACCTCATCTTCAAGAAAACTTAGTTTTCTAAACTGCTCAAAATTATAACACCCAAGTATTGAAACCTATTCAATATCAGAGTTCTTATTCTCTTTCAAGATCTAAAACCATTGCTCTGATACCAACTGTCACGCCCCGGAAAATACTAAAATCCATAAACATAAAATTTACATAATATACATCTCCAAAATGCAAAATACCAAACCGGGCGCATGAATTCAACTATGAAACCAATACCATCAAACGACACCTCAACGAGATTATAACTCGGAGACTAGAAACAAACGCGGAAGCAAGAACAACTATTAACAAAAATACCCAAAGTACAACCGTATATACAAAACACTGAACGACTACGAATCCACAATAAAATACATAAAGGCTCCGAAGAGTAACTACCCCAACGGCGATCAATCTGCTCAGAAGATTCCCGCTACGGCGGATCTCTAAATAATACCACTTGCTCCTGGGGGGGTTAAGGAAAGACAAAGATAAAAGAAACGGGGTGAGATAAAATCTCAGTAAGTTACTAATGCAGCTACATGGCATAATATCATACAAATCAACGGTATAACTGAACAAGTAAATCACATAACAACAAATGAGAAAGCTCCCTATCGCCAACTGTCCTATACCAGTTGGAAATAACGACTAACTCATCATGCAGCACATAAGACTGAAATAAACACGTTACAAAGGATACCGAGCCAAGGTTTCACCAAACTGATAGAACAATCGTTGCGCAGCTTTAACCAATCAACAATAGCAGCATAACAGCTGAAGAGAACCCCGATCAAAACCGACCAATCAATCAATCAACCTATCAAACCATCTTCATAGTAGCATAAACAGCTGAAGAGAAAACCTCGGTACCGGAACCATAACAATGTAACATGTCACAAAGGACAGGGGAGATGACACAAAGTCAAAACCCAAAACGTCTAGCTAGAATACTCACCAAATGGAGCTAGCTCATCCCAACCAAGGCCAATCTGGAAGAGGAAAGAAGGACCAATGGGCGATGCTATACTGGACTTGGCTCGTGCCATTATAACATTATCCATTGCCTGACTCGAACACAAATAACCAGCTGGACTTTCAAATAAATACTAGGTAATAAATACTAGCTCGATAAACAACCAAATATTCCAAAGTAGGGAACCATACCAATTAATCACCATAAAGATGCAAACGATTACTCAAGAAGAGTTCAACAACAATAAACACAAGAAGTTTCTCATAAAAGAGTCCAACAACGATAAACGAGATTGCTCATAGAAAGCCCAACAACATTGACCATTAAAACATGATGATTCCAAGATAAGGCACGTACCAAACACATCCTAAATATGATACCCACAAGTTACTCATAAAGAGCACAACCCAAACGGTCGCTCACAATAGCACAATGACTATTACCAAAATGACCCTAAACATTTACTCATAAAGATATACTACGACTATTAACTCCCTATATTTACACCTAGATTCAAATAGGAAGACCAAATAAATACACCTTAAAGCTAGTCAACACCGTAGGTACCCAATCACCAATTCACGTCTTACATCCGTTCATCAACGAACCAATTCTTAACACTCGAACGAACCCCAAAAGGTTACACCTAGTAGTACATGATCACAACCGGTCCAGAACCTCCACTCTAGTGTTCAATAACAACCCTCTAAGTACTATAGGATATCGCCTAAAACCTAGACCAAGTCTTATCCTAAAATCAATTCGATCAATAAAATAACTTTCAATTAAAGGGTCTCAAAGTATTAAATCCTCACTTATATCACAAATATGATCACAACAACTCAACAAAGTCACTCAATTGGATTTGCAGAACTTGATCACAATGGATCGATACAACTCCTCTTAACCTCAAACGCCCAATAAAATCCCGAAGTATAAAACTTAGGACTTAAATTAACAACCTATCCCATATTGTAGTACTCGAATAGATATTCGAAACGATAGTTTACACGCCTAAAACGGAGACCGGACGAAGAAGTTATGGCCTCCGGAAGATCGACCTAAATTCTGGAAAAAGTGGGCGAGCGGGCGCCTATAAGGAGGCGGGCGGGCGCTCATTTAGCCAGGAGGTTTGGCCGAGGGAAAAATCCAGGTAGGCGGGCGCCTGGCTCAGTACGGGCGGGCGCCTGGTCGACGGGCTGGGAGGGATTTTCAGCTGGGTTTATCAAAGTTCCAAGCCATTTTCAAAATCAACCAAAATCAACACTTCCCACAAGTTCAATAAGGTACCCAAGCAACATCTAAGCTTAAGAGGGACCAAAATAACATCATTTATCAACCCAAACTAATATTTAATCTCAACAATCAATAATGAACCTTTTATTAAAATGTCACAAAATGGATAATCAATCAAACACTCCAAAACTCAACCAAGAATCAAGGTATATCATCTAAATCATCATATGAACATAATATGAGCATTTTAACATAAAAATGGGGGAAAGTAAACTTACTTGAATTTATGAAAGATGACGGAATTTGAATATTCTTGGCTCTACACGATCCTATCGACGATCTAAGCATTTTTCATAAAATGAGCATTAAGAAATAATGGGAGGAAAAGGGTCAAAATGAAGAGAGAATGAGGAGTTCTTACCTTTCTAACAATGGAGGAGAGAGAAGAGGATGAGTGTGTGTGTGTGTGTGCAGGGAAAGAGAAGTGAGGGAGAGGGGGAGTAGGGAGGAAGTAAGTAAGAGTTATTTTAAAAGTTACACTAAAGCCCCTCAAGAAATACTCCGCACATAAAAACCCAACCCAAGCATTCCACAAGACCCAATTAAATTCATACTAGCACAAGGTGATCAAACAAAATGCTAGACATAAAATATTATGAAACACTAGAATGCACACATAAATAATTAATTAAATAAATAAACAAATATTTTTACTAAGAAAATAGATACGGGTTTTCGGGTCGTTACAGGGGTGGATGACGTTCTGACAAAAAAGTTGTGGTCAGACAAGTCATCAAAGTAACATCAACATTAAGAGGAGGATGATTGATAAGTAACAACCGCAATCAAGGAAGTTTTCGGCCAAATAAAAATCAAAATCAGACCCAAGGAAATGTAGTAGTTTGTCGTGTTGGAAAAAAGTGTATTTTTGTATTATGTGAAGGAAATATGATTTCTTTCATGATAAATAATTTGTCGAATGACAATATTGTTTATGGGTTTGTGTTCTACTCCATGAGAACATTGGGATAATGTATTCATTTGTCCAATTTGGTGTTGGGCTAAATGAGATACAAAAGCTTGAATTTGGTGGGTTGAAATGGGGATATTGAGTTTATCCCACATTGGAATGAAATGTGAATGGAAGCAAGTATAAAGACTTGGGCAATTTAGTAGTGTTCAAGCTTGTATGACATAGAGGCTCTCTCTTGTGCACAAGGGAGTGCAATCATGGACCTAAATTGGCTTGGGACCATCAAACTCATGCGTGCACGCGACCTGCGGACACGAATGTAGCACCAATTTGCCTTGTTCGGACTAGCTCACCTTTTGCATGTATTTTTGATTTTTTCGGTCAAAAATTTTGCACAGATTCATCCCACTAGAATGCAAACTGAACACCGTTTCTTGTTGCATATTGTTCATTCCTCCTTTGGCCTCCTGCATTGCATACTTGTGGTGATACTGTCCAGGAACTTAATTCAATTCGCCGGAGTCTCTTAGTGCAGGGAAGCATCCGGTTCGTGCGAGTTATCCTGGGAGACTAGCGTCCGACGACAACCTCAAGCACTCACGGTGAGGGGGCGAATAAGTCTTAAGGACAATGTGTTCAACACACGGCTCAGCACAATACAATCAGTCTAGTTGCTGTTTATTTATTCTCCAGTTTATTATTTACTTATTTATTATTTATTCTGTAATTCGAGTTCTTTTTTGTAGAATTTTCTTAACAATCTTAAGAGTTTTCCTTCTGCAAGAGGGAACGGATTACAGAACAACATACTAATTTAATTTGTGAGAAAGGATTGCTGATTACAATATTCTTATGGCGTGGTGGCTATTGGAGAAAATATTAGAAAGGGACGGAAAAATGGTGGAAAAGACGCAAATTTTCAGCACTGTTTTTTCATGATCAGCTGTGGTAAAATGGAAATTCCTTCTTCGTTAACCCTTAGATCGTTCCAAATTGTTTTGTACATGTTCAGGACTCATTGAATAAAAATATGAATGGTGTCGATTGGATTATGATATCCAGAGGGAGAGATAAAAAAATTCACAGAATAGCAGTTTTTGTGAAACAGTTTGCTTTCCTCTTGTTTAATGAATTAACCAAGTTGGAAAGATTGATGTTCATGACATCAACTACGAAACAATGATGGATATGCCTCATGAAGTGGTTATACATCATGTGATATGTCTCTTATGGTTCATGTGAATCATATTGAAGAGATTAGAAAGTTCGTTGAAACTAAGAACGTTGAAAGATTAAGTCTTTAACGTTACATTGACAAAGATAATAGGGCTTCTTGAAAGAAGTTGTTAAAACCTATTATGGTCAATGGTGACAAATGTTACAAAATATTAACATAATAAGGCTTCTTGAAAGAAGTTGTTAGGGCTTATTATTGTTAATAGTGATAAAAAGTCATAAAGATAAAAACAATAGGACTTCTTGTAGGAAGTTATTAAATCATATCGTTATTGATGATGGGAAATGACACAAATATTTAGATGAAGGGCTTCTAAAGAATTTGTGCATTTTGTGAATGAAAAACTAATTTCCTCTAATTCTGAGGTACTCCAAGATGAGACCTTTAACGTTTGGAATAGTTGACCTCTAATTAAAATTTTATTAAGAAATTAAGAGGTTTATAATAGTTGTTACAAGAAATAAATTGTGTGAATTCTCCTATTGAATTAACAATTTATTTTGTAGAAAATTCTCTAAATGAGGTAGAGAGTTATAGTTGTAACAACAAAGTAATAATTTGGTGTTTAATTTTTTAAAATTAAAGTTAAAGTATTGGAAAAAACTCCTTGTGTGGAGATGAATCTCCAAAGGAATATGATGTATTCCATGTATTCCGGCTCACTATAGTGAGAAGTCAAGGAATGTTGTTGGCATCGACCTTATGTGTTGGAACAAAAGATGTTCTATTTGACCACCTTGAATTTAGTGAGGTTCTTAATGAAGATCCTACAAAGTTTGGTGGAAATAAGATGGATGTTTTAAGCCATAAATGCAGTTGAAGCATGTGAATTTCTTTGCCTTTATCATGGAAGCATGGGAAATTCATTTGCAAGAACTATGTTCTTAATGAGCTCTCTGATTCTCTTTATAGTGTTTAGAGAGAAAAGGAATGGCAAAATAATTGTGGGAGTCTTTCGAATATAACAATAAAATTGAGAATGCGGGTGCAATGATTAATTGTAGGCCGTTTCTCTGTTTTAAATATTAGGCTCCATAGACCATAAAAAGTCAAATGGAAGAGTTTAAATTATCTTTCATGAAATCCATGCCGAATGGATGGTGTTAAGTGAAATTTTCAAGTGACAAATTGAGAAATTACTTTTCACTTGGAAAGATTCAAAAACTACCTCAAAAGTAAATGAATTGAAATGAATGTTGATATGCTTGTTATTCATCTTTGTGTTAGAAAGAGAATAGAGTTTCAGATAAAAAGTTGTTAACACTTCTTATAGCAAAAGCAAATGTGGTAGAGCATACCAAAATGCTTATGGCAAAGACAAAGTAGGTCAAATTTACTTGAAAAGTCAAAATTTATCTGAAAAGTCGAATTTGTGCGAAAGACAAACTTGTTTGAAGTGTCAAACTTTTTTGAAAAGTCAAGCTTGTTTGTAAAGCCAAAATTAAGTCATGCATATATCTTTTTTGACAACAGTGGGTGTCATTAAGGATAATCTTCATGATTTGAATAAATGAAATAAAAATTGTATCAACCGATGGGTTGATTTAGTGATCAATAATGAGAATATTTTAGTTGGATCACATTCCCTCATTCAAAAATGGAATCAATAAGATGTGAAATGTGTGTTGAACTATATCATCACAAGTTAAATATAGTGATAGATTGTTCAAACACATGGTAATGACAACAATGTTATTGTTATATGTAATAAGCATTGTCTCATTGAATGGAGAAGTTGGAAACCAACTTTTGAAATGAGATAATGAGGATGAAACACTAATGCTTATAGTGTGTATATAACATGTATTTGTACACAATATCCACCTTATCAAATGGTGTTGATGAAAGAACTAATAGTACTATTGTTAAATTTAGGACTAACCCAAAATGTGGGGAGTGAGTCTACTTTGGAAAATTAAATACCTATTGAATAGGTTACCCCAAGAAAACAATGTAAATTCCATATGAATTATGGAAACGTAGGTCTACGTACACTTGTGAATGTGGGGGTGGTTCGCATAGTAGAAAGTCCAACATCAACAAAATGGATATTTGCGTACAAGATGGTAGAGTATGTAAATAATGAGTTTTCATTGGGTTGTCATATATTATTCATTGACATTGAATATATATAAAACCAAGATTGAAATAAATGGAAATCATGTACTGATGTCAAGTTCGTGAAAAATGAACAAATGACACTTTGAGTGAAATGGATTAAAGTGATACTTTGAATGAAATAGATCAAAGTAAAGTGTGAAAGTTAGTAAAGTCACTAGATGACTTGAAACAAGCACAAAATAATCACATCAAAGTTTGATTTTACCATGAAAGAAAGTGGATTAATAAAAAATGACATGAATGGAAATGTCATAGTGTTGATTAAATCTATCGAAGATATGTTGAACTTGAAAGAAGTTTGCTAATTTGACCGTTAGATTTAAAACTTCAAGAAGAACTCATGAATTTGCATTAAGCAAGTTATGATATACTCCCTCCGTCCCACCTCACTTGAGACTTATTTCCATTTTGGTCCATCCCACTTCACTTGAGACTTCCCAAAATGGTAATCTTTTTATAATTTTATATCCAATCTACCTCACCCACTCATTCTCTCTCTTCATTTTCCACCACACAATTCATTCAACCAACCTACTATTAACCACACTCATTCTCTCTCTTCATTTTCTACCACACATTTTCCTTATTTTATTCTTTTTCCTTAGTGTAGATACCCCGGGAGAGCCCACGGCTTGGCTAGAGCGGTGGAAGGATCCTAGGATGTCTAATTGATTTTATTTTGTAGAGTCGCCACCTATCTTTTTAAAGGAACATAAGAAAAACCTAGAAATAGCCTATTTTTTAATGTTACGAAACCAAAGATTCGGGAAGAGAAGGGTTCGGGGGTTAGGTGATGGAGTGGGAAGTACTTAAACACCCACTCCGCCCCGCTTACGCGGGTCTTGCTACAATTGGTGTTCTAATGCTAAAAAGTCCTTCTATTTATTAATATGAAAATGTGCTAACGATTATGAGGGAAAGAAAAGGGAAATGAAAAGAGAATTGTTTTATTTATTGATTTATGCTAAGACTTACATGTTGAATTATTTCTAAATCATTACATTAAGAAATGATCAATGATTGAAATAGAGATTGGAATGTTGGGATGTAACCTTGGCCAAACTTCAATAGTGAAGTGGCCTTTTGGTTGTATCCCTTTTTATGGAGATTGCATACTCATTAGAGAAGTGATGAGAAGATGAAGAAAGGAAATAAGACTTAGAATTTAGAAGAAGAGAATAAACCTTGTACCTTATGCTTGAATGGAGAAGAACCAAATCTTTGTGTTGACTACTTCTTGAAAAATAGACTTTTGTGTGTTTTGAAGTATTTTTGTGTTAAGAAATCCTCCTCCCCTTTCATGATGGAATGAAGAGGTTTATATAGGTGTTGGAGAAGTGTTTGTGGTCACAAAGATGGCCATTCCCCGGATCAAGCCAAGGCATAATGGTCTTGGGGGTTACAAATCAGAAAAGGAGGGAAATTTGGCAAAATCTGAGATTCTGGAAGCGGGAAGCGCGCGCTTCCCACCCCCCCTATGGGAGGATCACGCCTCCCACAATGGAGGGCAAAGGCGTGCGCATCCCAGCTTCAGGAAATTCATATTTCAGCCCAAAAGTTAACCCCGTTATGCAGTTAAGCCCCAAAACTAACGGAATTAGTCCAAAAACTTAACGAACATCATGAAAGTCAACGAAAATAAATGAAACAAAGACTAAAGGTTGACTTTGACACTTAGTAAAATCCAAGACTAACGGAGTGAGTCAGAAACTTAATGGAAAGTAACGAAAGTTAACGAAAAGTAACAAAACTTAACAGAAAATAGGAAGACAAAGAATGTGTATGCAATCGGGACATGAGAGGTCCAAGGCGGGGTGTCTACAGAGCCCCTCGGCGATGTGGATTGCGAAGCAAAATGCGTCGACGAAAGAAAGACAACCGCCGAGGACATCGACAAGAGAAAGCAAAGACTCAATAAAACATGAAGTTGAAATTTGCGATGGATAGGGGTGCGCTCCCTGCATGAGCGACTTTTGCTGGAGTGTTGTATTGGAGCTCATGGGAGCTTGTCTCGATATGGACCGAGTTGTTGAGTTGGGGTTCATGGGAGCTTGTCTCGATATGGACCGACTTGCCGACTTGGAGCTCATGGGAGCTTGTCTCGATATGGACCGAGTTGCCGACTTGGAGCTCATGGGAGCTTGTCTCGATATGGACCGAGTTGCCGACTTGGAGCTCAGGAGCTTGTCTCGATATGGACCGAGTTACCGACTTGGAGCTCATGGGAGCTTGTCTCGATATGGACCGAGTTGCCGGACCGAGTTGCCGACTTGGAGCTCATGGGAGATTGTCTCGATATGGATCGAGTTGCCGACTTGGAGCTCATGGGAGCTTGTCTCGATATGGACCGAGTTGCCGACTTGGAGCTCATGGGAGCTTGTCTCGATATGGACCGAGTTCCCGACTTGGAGCCGCATCTGCTTATGTTGTTGACTTTGTGGGGTGTGGGCACGGTTGACCACTTTCTGGTGGGGATGAAGTGCCTTGAGTAGCGGATGATGTTGACTTCGTGGTGGTACCTGTTATGTGTGTGCTTGGCAGGTATATGTGTTCTTGCAAGAAGATGCATGAAGTGTGAAATGAAGAGAGAGAAATTGTGTTCGTGGTGTGATGGGATTTTAGAACACCCTTGCAATGAGAGAGAAGTAAGAATGTAGAGAGTGATCTTGTGTGAGGTGTGATTTTGAGGAAAGCATTGGATGTATTCATACCTTCACTTACCATTGCCGCTTGAGTGGAGATGGATTTCTGATGTCCGCGGAGGATGCTTTGATGGAGAATGTCCATTCTTTGGATGTTGATGAGAGAACGCTCTTGATGATGGGTTGGCGAGATGGTACTCTGGATGATGGGTTGGTCGTGCCAAAGGCTGCCTACGTATCCCTTGAAGGGAATCAGACCAGCGTAGTTCAAGGATGATGGAGAACTCTGGGGAATAAGCTATGGAGCAAGGCAAAGTAAAGCACATACTTTTGCACATAGAAAGAGAAAAAGAATTTTTTTTTTTTTTTTTTAGATTAGAAGGGAAAGAATATGCACACATGTGAGGAAAATATTTTTTTTTTTTTTTTTTTTTTAGTTCGTGGGTGAACCATTTTAACCATTGTGTGCTTGTGAAGCCAAACCAAGATCAAGTCGTGTTCAATCGAAGTCCGGATTGCCTTGTTGAATTCTATCGTTGTTGCTGTGGTGTCCAACGAAATTAATGTCTAGCCCCAAGAGATTTGTCGATTATGGGGCTCCAAAAGGCATTTGATGCCGAGATAAGGGGTTGCTGATTGTAAAGCTCCTAGAATGCCTTTGATGCCAAACTTTGAGTGGCTTCCATAGCCCCAAGATAAATCAGTTCTTGGCCCATTCAAATAAATCGCCTTTTGTTGTTGGCGTGAGCAAATCCCAAGAGTAGATTATTGATACCAAGCCTCGAGAGATTTCAAAGCCCCAAATGTCATGGACTTCTTGTTTGCGAGCTTCAAAACGGTGGAGTGTGAAGACCTTTCGATGTAAAACCCCAAATTATCTTGTGATCGGTTCGGCATTGAGAGCGGATGTACCGTTTGGTAGAATTTTTGATAGAGATCTCCTTCTTGCTCTTACTGGGGAGATGAATGGCCTCATTGTGGTCGATACCCAAATGGCTGAGGGCTTATGTCAAAAGATGCAGTAATGTCTTGCGGTGTCGTCGAAGTCGCGGAGGATAAGGTCTTGGTGTGATAAAGTCCCAAATGAGTATGCTTGCTTGACTCTTCTTGAGTTGAACTAATGACGGATCTTCGGATGCAACTAGTGTTGTGGCCCAACTTTATCTGAGCTGCACTTTGTGCTTTTGATCTTGGAGAAGGGGGTGCTGAATTGCAGAAACATCGGGATTGGCCGTGGCATTTCCCGCTATAACCCTGTTTTGATTAGAGTTTAGCATATTGAATCTTTTTCCTTTTCTCTAAGACTTCCTTCAAAATCTCGATGTGAGTTCTAACAAAAATCATCAACTTCATTCATAACATCGGAGTCTTCATTTAAAACCAAGAGGCCTTTGACTTGAAGTGTTGAGAGACCCTTTGAAGCTTGATCCCTTTCATGGAGACTACTCCCAAATTGCGTTGCTCGAGTATTGTTGCCCAAAAGACTGTCGGTCGTGAAGCCCCAATATTGCTCTTTGCTCGGATTACTGTAATGCCGTAGCCCAAAAGATTGTAGATTGCGAAGCCCCTTGAGACCTTCGGTGCCGAATTGAGGAAGCTTCCAATGTTGCACATGACTCGGCTGGGGATACTGCTGGGGAGTTAATTGCTCTTTGCCGAGGGAGCCTTTAAGACTTGACCGTAGCCCTTAGAGTGCCATCATTGATTGCGAGAAAGGTCCATCCTTGATTGGGGGAACAAGCACGGGCACACGCGACAAGAGGGCTTTTTGACATCCCTTTTGGGAGACTTTGAGGATAGTCTCACACATCTTTCTCGAACATAGCCTCTATGGCGTATTGATTGTCAAGTGAATCAAAGAAGTCCTTGTCCTTGAGTCACATAGCCCCTAGGGCATCACCATTTGTTGATCAAAGCAAGAGTGACTCATCCTCGTGCGAGGGAACAAACATGAGAGGACATGGCAAGAGCTCCTCCATTTCTCGGGAGCCTTTCGACGTACTTTAGAAGCACATACTTGAAGAAGCTTTGAAAACTGAGACACATGTTGTTGCTATTTGTTGCCCAAGCCAATTGACTAACTAGGGATTATTTGTGCAACCTCGTACCCTTTTATGATGGGCTCGTTCTCGGATGGGTCTTGGCTACCACGGGCCTTCTTTTCATGAACCCAAAAATGCACACTGCTGGAGAATGATGCCAATAACCTAAAACAACCTTTGATGGTGCCATATCTTGTCGAGCCTTTTGCAATCCTAAAGTTGACTCGGTGGGGAATTGACTTGCTGAGGAGATCCAATGTAGAGCTCGTGCAGTTGTCTTCTTTAGAGGCCGGAGATCTCCATTTCTCTTTCCTTCTCTCTCTCACTCTCTCATTTTTTTTATGACGCACCCTGTTTTTTGCCTAGACCGCCCTTTCGGGTTTTCAATCTAGCGGGCATCTCTTTTGCGTCTTTATTTTGACTCGATTAATGAGGGACTGTGCATTGACTCTAGCTGAGGAGATAAGACATGTGATTTTGCGGTGGAGACCTCTTGTCACTAAAGGTGAGTGACATTGACTTGATTAGGGAAGTGTCCCTAGTATTGACTTCATGTATTTGACCGTTTTTTGAATGACTCATGAAGGCAAGTAAGTCATTAAGAGAGAAGAGAAGGAAAACCCCAATTTGATTGCAAGAAATTGGGAGTATGCAGAAAGAATAGAAGTCCCTAGACTCGACAAGGAACGCGAAATGATTCCAAATCTAAGAAAGTTGTTCAATCTTTTTGGTGATTAATTCATTGGCAAATGAATCGTACAAAGATGTCTTGACAAGTTCGAGATGAAGGCCGATCACCATAACGTGCTAGGGCTAAACATATCTTCTTTCTTGCATGAGACCGGACCCGCAGGTTCCTACGTTCCTCCAGTGTAGAGGCTCAGGTCACCGTAGTTCTTGTGGATTCTCCATTCTTCGTGATGGAATTGTTGCTTCGTAGCTTCGTCCTTTGTTGGTGGATGATGATGTTGATCTTCTTTGATTTAGGGGGATTTTTTTTGTGCTCTAACTTTTGCCTAGGTCGATTTGATGATTTCAACCTAGCGAGCCTTTTTTTTTTTTTTTGATCCCACTTTGAAAACTTTGCTTGATTTTTCTCCATGCTTGATGTCTTGGATTTGCCGTTGTTGTTGATGTCGTTGCCTTCGTCACGATGTTTAGCCCCTAGGCGTTCAAGCGATGTTCTTCGTTCTAAAACTTGTTTAGACATCTTTTCATCATTTTGCCAAGAATTAAATTGAACAACTTGGAATTGTGTACGAGGACAAAAACGACTTTTATTTGATAAGATCGACTCAAACATTGACATGAGAAGGAAGAAAACTTAATGCACACAAAAGAGGACTTTGACTCTTTTTTTTTTTTTTTATTCCTACTACTAGGTAGAGAAAGAGAAACGGAGATTGCTGTCGTCGTCTTTGCCGTTGTAGTCTCCTTGCGGCATGATCTCTTGTTGAAGGCCCATTTCAAAACCAAGCTTTTTCCTTGATGGGTTCTTTCATGTTGCCATTCTCTAGCGGTTGCTTTTCACCCACAGTAAATTCGCCGTTGTCGATCAAATCTTGGATGATGTTTCGGAGAAGGAAGCATCCTTCGGTAGTATGGCCACTATGCTTGTGGTAGCCGCACCATTCACTATGTGCATGATTCTTCAGTATCGCCTTCGGCTTGTACCCTTCCAAAGGTTTGACCTTCCCACTTGCCACCAAAGTTTCAAATGCCTCGGCTTGGGTTACTCCTAGGAGAGGAGTGAAAACTCGGTTGTTGGTGGTACCTTTGTAGCTTTTGAGGGTCGGGCCACTTGAGCATGCTTTACCATTGAACTTTGCTTTGCCGTCGGTGAGCTTTTGCAAACGGGCTTTGAGTTCGGAAACCTCTTCCTCCTGCATTCTTCTTTCATAATCAAGACGGGCCTTGAGTTCGGAAACCTCTTTTTTGTGAATCCTCTTGTCGATATCGAAACGGGCTTGCCAAAAATTGTCTTTAGGGCGGGCATCCTCGACAATCCTATCCATTTGTTCCCCCATTGATTTCATTATGTTGAGTAACCCTTTGTTGGACACGAAATCATTTCCACCGTTGTTGTTGTTTCCGTTGGAAGCCATTGGACCTATTGGAAGAACACGGTTGATCTTAGGTTGGCCCCACAAACACCTTTTGAGTAATATGATTAAACCCACAAACAAGGAAAAAGACTCAACCACATAGAGAAAAATGACAATTTTTTTTTTTGCAAAGTCGGAAGGACGGAGTCCTTTTTGGGGTTTCTAGAAAAATAGTGGAATCGTCACACTAGTATATAGACCTTCTCGCGGTCCCATATACTCATCGGATTCCACCACGCTTGTGATACCTACATGTGACGGGATTAAACTAAATTAATGTAGTAAATCATACATGCGGGGACGGATTTTTTATTTTCGTCCAAGATAGCCACTTTTGGGGACGGATTTTTATTTCGTCCATTGCAACAAATTGGCATGCATGATTTGAAGACATTAGTTTAGGGAAATCTCGGTACATGAAAACCGACTTGAGTCACGGAGTGTTAGACCCTAGACTAGAATTGTGTGGCTTGTGCTCGGCTAAAGAGAGGCTTAAAGGTCACCCCGGCATGTAGTCTTGAACTACGCCACGGGCTGAGGTTCACCGCTTCGAAAGAGTCAAGGTCGGGTGGAGCTTGAAACTTTCTAGGACGGGCCTCGACGGGTTTGGGGTTGAACATTGTGCGACTCGATAGTGAGCAATTGATAAGAATATGTGCATGTAGTGTGAGGTCTAACATGTGACAAAACATTTTTTTTTTCAAAAGAAATAAAAAAAACAAATAAGCACATAATTACAACTTTCGAATCACCCGTGTGACCGATAAAACAAACAGAAAATAAAAGAAGTTCTGTGCAGGCCCGGTGCCCACACATTGTCATTCTGCCCTGCTCTGTTTTCTGTGCACTGTTCTGTTCTGGGAATACGCCCAGAAGCGCGCGCATTGGGTGGCCTATGCGGAAGGCGCGCGCGGTAGACAAAGAGGGGCAGAGGCGCCCGATTTCTGGGCAGTACCTGCGAATCAGTGGGTTCAAGGGATTGCCTTTACCCTAAATAAAAAATTCTTTCCCTGCAGTAATTGTTAGCACAGAAACATGGAATTGAAGGACAAGAAAGGAGGTGGGCGATTCTGGTAATTGGGTCAGACGCGCGCGCGCTTTAGGCCAAGAAGGCCAGAGGCGCGCGCTTCCCACCCTTTTTACCAGAATGCCCAGAAAACAGTAATAAGAACACCAAAAGTTAAGAACGCAATTTTAACCCTCTAATAAGTCCCCAGCGGAGTCGCCACTGTAGATACCCAGGGAGAGCCCACGGCTTGGCTAGAGCGGTGGAAGGATCCTAGGATGTCTAATTGATTTTATTTTGTAGAGTCGCCACCTATGTTTTTAAAGGAACATAAGAAAACCTAGAAATAGCCTATTTTTTAATGTTACAAAACCAAAGATTCGGGAAGAGAAGGGTTCGGGGTTAGGTGACGGAGTGGGAAGTACTTAAACACCCACTCCGCCCCGCTTACGCGGGTCTTGCTACAATTGGTGTTCTAATGCTAAAAAGTCCTTCTATTTATTAATATGAAAATGTGCTAACGATTACGAGTGAAGAAAAGGGAAATGAAAAGAGAATTGTTTTATTTATTGATTTATGCTAAGAATTGTTGGTGTTGGTGCCCTAGGCACGTTTGTTAAACGTTGTATAAGTTATCATTTTATTCATAATAATAAAGAGATAATAAGATTATTATTATGTCTCGTGTTTTCTTATAATAATCTCCGTCCCTAGAGCTTGTTAAGCACTAGTATAAAGGCTAAATGATCATGGGATGATCATGTTAGATTTATG
Organism: Campanula takesimana; assembly: GCA_026119855.1. Classification (NCBI taxonomy): domain Eukaryota; kingdom Viridiplantae; phylum Streptophyta; class Magnoliopsida; order Asterales; family Campanulaceae; genus Campanula; species Campanula takesimana. Next base: position 95,396 of record JAOWBW010002301.1, read on the forward strand.
GGTACTTGTTTGGAACAAGGTACTGGACATGACCCGCGGTATGAGATTTATGTCATGGTCGATGTCATATATAAATCTCATATTAGTTATGTCATTTGAATCCTTAGACATGAAGTTATTATAGTCTTCCACTTGATGAAGATTATGTTTGACATATTCAAACACTGCCTTAACACGGTAGTTATAAAGGGTATGATTGGCATAATCGGATTCACGTAGGGAAGAATAATAAGCTAAATGGATTTGTCCCTCTTCGGAGAGATGTCAAGCTTGGGCCCCTCGTAGGAATGATGTTGATGAAATGTTTGGCCAACTCAAATGGATTGATTAGATCAATGTCATTTGATTATCAACATATTCGGAATCGAGAAAGTATTGAACAAAAACAAGTTGACTTGTTGACCATGACTTGTGTTCAAAGACATCGAGGACAAAGGGATTATGACATGTTCTAAAAGGAATGCGAACTTGTATCTAGTTATACTATTTGGGTAGGTATGACGGTTTGCTAGAACCTAATCATATCTTATGGAATCATGTTTGAGCCCATTGCCAACTTAGTATAATCCTAGAGGGTCACACACATAGAACGAATCTTAAATAAAAGGACTATATTGGCATTTAAGATCGGAGGACTTCCAAAGAATTTCTGGAAAGTTCTGGGCCTCCTGGTCAACCAAGCGGGCGCTTGGGTTGCACCAGGCGGGCGCCTGAACAAGCCGGAAAGGAATTGGACTTTCTGTCCAAACAAGCGGGCGCCTGGGTAGGACCAGGCGGGCGCCCGTATGCCGATTGGAAATTTCCTAATTCGATTAGGAATGGTTTTTGACACAAGTTACCTATTTGGAATAGGTCTTAATTGTGTATAAAAACACCAATTCGGCCAGACCATATTGACTAGTGCTTTTGTGAGTCTCAAAGAGTTTAAGAGAGATTTTATTTTGTTCTAAGATATCATTGATTGAGGACCAAAAATAATTCACAAATAAATTCCATATAGTTCTTTATTAAAATTGTGAAAGCGTGTTGTACAATTATTGGTCTAGCAACCAAGATCAAAGAAGCTCCTTTGATATTCGTTCGAAGTGTGGATACCGCTAGAGGGTGAAACTTATCATCTTCAAAGTTCGTGATTCTTACTATGTTCGTGATCAAGGTTTCAAGCCTCCATCGAATTCAAGGTTGCAAAATCAAAGGCATCAAGGGTTAGTATTCTACTATTCATATTGTTGTATTTGACTTAATCATATGAATGGATCTATGGGCTTTGGGTTTCATTAAATTTTAAATGCCTATCTTCCGCTGCGCATGTGACCATGAAACCCAACAGTGGTATCAGAGCCCCGTTCATGTTGATTATTTCAATACTAGATCATGTTGTGTGTATATAAAATTGTTTATGTGCCAAGCATGATATGAATATTGGATTATATGATGTTTATGTGTTATGTGATTTTATGTGGTTTATTGTTTTACAACTTTAATCGCACGATTCAATCGCAATAAATATTATGATGGATTCTGAATTGTTTGATTATTAATTCTGATTGGATCATGGTTTTAATAATCGGGGAAAGACAATTTTGAGACAAATTTTCGAACTTCAAAATTCCTTCTGATGCGTTTGGGCGACCGCACAAATCTCCCTGGGCGCCGCACATGTTTGGGCGACCGCACAGGAGAGTTTGGGCGGCCGCACAGTTCACTGATTCTGTTCTGATTTTAGTTAAAATTGGAATTTGGAATTTTCGAGAGGTGCAACCGAACCAGTAACAAAACAGACCAGACTTGCTGATCTGGAATGGGCTTTGGGTAGTTGGTTTGAGTGTGGATCTTGGGGTTTTGATTTTCCTATTTGTTTTAGTCTTGTGATCCTAGATTGGTTCAAGTTTTGGATGGCTAATCTGCGTTCATCGAGATTGTTTCCCAAATTGATCGCAATCAAAGTTTCAAA
>JAOWBW010002302.1:0-31753 GCA_026119855.1 Campanula takesimana
TGAAAAAAATAGCAAGCAGATTATATTCCCAGAAAACTGACAGTTAACGACTTATCAACTCAAATTTTGTACATATATCCTTCCAGTAAGAGAAATGGATCAGAAACTTGAACAAGTAATATGTACTAATTGGTACATCTTGAGATAACAAGTAAACTTCCTAACCTTATTTCCCCAACACTTTCCATGATTAAGACCTCCATGCTCTTCAAGACAACGATCAACGCCCTCAGTTTCGTCTACAACCACAATCAGATGCAGATCCTCACTGAAACAACAACATTGTGAATGAAATATCTAAAGAATGGTGTAACCTAAACCTACAATGAAGCAATAATATATATAATGTGCAAAACACTCATTAACACCTACCCATGATTCTACTTTAATCTGAACAAGATAAAAAGCAAAAAAAAAAAAAAAAAAAGAGTGACCCACTTCTCAATAGACCCATAAGGGCTTCCATACTTCATACTTGTGGATTCCTAAGGATGAAGGTCAATTTATCAGAACTACTTTGGATTAAAACAAGGGGATAATTAACCTGTGATATGAAGAGTCTGTATTTCTTATGTCACCAATCTCTTCCTTTGGTTGACTAAAAGAAATTAAGAAACCCATACTTCACTCAGAATCTTGGCCCGAAATTAAACAATAGTAGACAGATATTGAAATCCCTTTTGAGCAAAACCCACTACCTAAAGGAATAAATAAAGAGAAAGGGGTGAAAGATACATTTGTGAATTAACAGTTTGAAATTTGTATCAAGTTTGTGAACACTAGAAAATACAGTACAAAGGGAAGGCAACAAGAGAAGTAAGAGGACGGCAATAGGCAGCCTATTCACATGATTCAACGACAGTTTCTTTGTCAAATCAGTCACACCAATTAAGGCCACTTTTTTAGGACCACAACCCTTTTTCTCTGGTCACTTATCTACACAACGTATTCTTTCAACCAAATAAATAAGTATAATCCGCCCTGCCAAACACCCACCACACAATCAAAGAAAGAACTCATAACCCTTAAATGAGCTTTAAAATCTGGTTGTGGTTGAACAAATGCCTAAAAATGTTAAACATTTCCTCAGTGCCCATCTGCCTAAACCATACCAAAACGAAACAACAAACTTTTTTTAAAAAAAAAAAAGATTAAACAAAAAATGAATGATTAAGTACTTACTATAAACTGATGACTTGTGTTAGGCAAACCCAAATCAGGATTCAGAAGCTGACCCAATTGAAATTGAAAGAGAAAGAGAGAGAGAGGGAGAGACAGGAGAGGGGGGGGGGGGGGGGTGGGGGGGAGGAGGGACCTGCTTTGAAAGCAAACCCACGTGGTTTGAACATGGAACCCTAATAAATTCATAAAAATGGTGGGTAAATAGTAGTAGTACAATTCATGAATGAATACCAACCTCCTCCTGATATTCACGGATTAAACGTTTGGTGGACCGTTTCCGTTACAATGCGTGTAAACCAAAGCTTCTACTGTGTCTGTGATGTGTGAGGTTTAATGGGGGGAGAGAGAAAATTGATTTTCCCCCTTTTTCACTTGTCGTTTAACCCACCCACCCACCCACTCACTTTCTCCCTTTATTCCTTTTGATCTTATATGTTGAATATGATCCCAATCCCCATCGCAATCAAAAACAAGAGTCTGAATCTGAATTGATGATAGCGGTGGCAGAGCTATCTTTCTTCTCCAGGCGTCTTGTTAGTTATCTGCCATAATGCCTGACTGACGATGATGGACTCTACTCATTCATTCAGCGTTTCATAACCAAGACAAAAAATGCAATAACTCCTTTCATCTATCTTCTGATTCTTCCCCAACTGCGGGTTAGTGTGTACCATGGATGAATTCCTGGACCGCCGAAGATCTGAGAAATTAGCAGAACTGACCGACAATGCTCATTCAATCCTTACAAAACGAGTTAAAGTTAATCACATTGAAGCAACAGACGACAAAATTCACCGACTGTAGAGAATTAAGGGTGTGTTGTTGTTGTTGTAGTGTGAGAAGGTGATTGAGAGATATGGATCCGCCATTGGAGATCTGGAAACATGGAATAGAACAGGGAATTTGCAGAGGGATTTGTTAGTAGTGGTAGTAATAATTGAAGGATGCAGGAAATGAGGAATATGAGAGAGAGAGAGAGAGAGAGAGAGAGAGAGAGAGATAAAGGTACTCGTGACAGAAAGTGAAATTAAAAAAAAAACAAAAAGGGGATGGGCGGGAATATATCTGAAGGATTTGTTTGGGGGAATTAAAAAGTTAAACAATGGGTTTTTATGTTTGTATTATTCTTACTCGAAGAAAAAAAAAAAAAAAAAAAGGATGTTTGTTATTCTGGGTGGCGTCATTGAGTGGGGTAGCTTTGACTATAATGGAGATTAATAAAAAAAAAAAAAAAAGAAAACTGTACTCCACTAGTCCACTCTTCAATTCTATAAATGTGGTACTACGGCAATAATTTGTCCCAAATAGGAGTATGATATTTATAATAAATAAATCACTGTAATTTTAACATATGCAAATAATATACAAATACTTAGTACGCATTATTTCTAATTTGATAAATCAACTACGACAGTTGTTATTGAACAAAGGTACTAACTCATTAACAACCGTGATAATCAGGCATAGGTGTAGGACATAACTAATGTCCCAAATCTTGCTCTTTTATGATTTTTGAGTAAGTGTGTGGAGGTGAACCGAAGGTGTCTATGAATGGCTCGACCGAATCGCCTGGGTGATTCGGTAGGGGTAATAGGTCTCGACCAAAAATTAGTTTATTGATGAATATTGGATATTAACACAAAATTGCATCGTTATATGTCTTTCAACTTATTTTGATATTTTGAAATGATCTTTCATTTGTCGTTTTTCATTGTCTCAAAATTTTCTTTTTATTCTACAATTTAGGCTAAATGTGCATTAAGACAACAATGTCTAGTAACATAATTTGTTCATATCTTAAAATGTTTGAATAATCAAACGTGAAAATTATTTTAGACATAAGGAATACTCTGTATGATCTTGCTAGTTCACTTAACGGTTAATGCAACTAATTAATCAAGGCAAACTTTGTCGGGCAATACTAGGGGCAACAAAGAAATTCACAAAATAATGGATACAAAATGAGGTGGCGATATTTATTTGGTTACATCGATAATGGACCCGACAACTCTAATTAAAAACACCATAAAATCTTGACACATCATTTTGTAGACAATTTGTGTGGCATTTTTTGTGACTTTATATTACCCAACTTTACCATCAATTAGTGAAATGAAACAATGGAACAAACATTATACATTCGTCACATGTACAACGACTAGTTCAATAAGGTCGATTAAATATAAGGTTCTTTTTTTTCTTTGTTGATTCATGACGCCCCATGTTTGCATTCCGCTGAAGTGCCACGATGCTAAGTTTTGCCCGCCCGAACCGCTCCACCGAGTTAGCTCAATCCCTTCACCAAACGGCTCGATAAAGGCCACATACACACTTCATCGTCTGTGCGGTATGATGATTTCAATTTTTGTGGGTCCAACCACACCGAACTCGGCTACATCCCAACCGTTTGGGTGTAGCTAACATGACGTGGCTCCAATCGAAACCATTGGATGGAGCTAACTCCCCGGTAGAGCGGTTTGAAATCCAAGTCTGCCTCCATTACATAGCATTAGAGTTTTTTCTCATTGTCTTCTCCACCCTTATACAGTTATACGCACATTCAGTTCACTAGTGTAGTAACCCTATTCTTATTTAAAAAAAAATTTGTTAATTTTTTTTTATATTTTGCTTTTTTATATTTTATTTTATAAAGTATCATGACATATTTTTTGTAATATAAATATAATCTTATATAATTAAAATATATAAATCTATAAATTTAAGAGAATTGTGTTAACTTTTTTTTAGTTTTGTTGTACATAATCTGGATTTTTATGATAATTGAAATTTGAATACTAACGATGAATTATTATATCACGAATTAAATTTTATTTTTATAGATGATTGAATTAATATTTTTGCTATTGTCTTTAGCGACGAATAATTTTATGTAATATACACACATTAAGATGAGTATATATAAAAATCTATAATGTACATCTAATGTGTTAGTAAAATAATAATTTTACTATGCATTAAAAGAATAATTATGTTTAGTTATGATTTTCTAATATAGTAATCACCATCTTTTTTTTATTTTTTTTTAGCAGAAACAAGGATTGCATATATTACAAACATAAGAAGGTACATATTGTTATTTTACAAGCATCACAAAGTTGACAAAAGAAGATACAAGTCTAGGATGCAGCAAACCATAGTAATCACCATCTAACTTACTATTAATAATAATAATAATCTACTCCCTCCGTCCCACCTCACTTGAGACTTATTTCCATTTTGGTCCGTCTCATTTCACTTGAGACTCCTAAAAATGGTAATCTTTTATAATTTATATTCAATCTACCACACCCACTCATTCTCTCTCTTCATTTTCCACCACACAATTCATTCAAACCAACCTACTATTTACCCCACTCATTCTCTCTCTTCATTTTTACCACACATTTTTATTATTTTATTCTTTTCCTTAGTTATTGTGCCCACCTCAAGGGTTTTAAGTGAGGTGGGTGGACGGAAGGAGTATATAATAACTATTATAATTATATAATACTAGTAATAGTTACTATTAATATATACTCCCTCTGTTCCAAGTAAGTTGCAACATTTTGTCATTTAGGGCATTTCATTTAAGTTGCAACAATTAAAAAATGAAAGCTTTTTATTACTTTTATAATCCTCCACTCAATCTCTCTCTTCTTCCTTGTTGGGTATGCTTATTATAAACCACTCCTATTACCTTAATTTGATTGATCCCATAACCTTATTTTACTCTTTGTGGACTTTAGGATATATTGTAAGAAGTACTTGTACTTCATTTAGAATAGTCACTTTATAGTTGAATAGGCTTAGCAGATTAGGACCCTCAATTTTTCTAAGTCTGGAGATATGAGGTAAGGCCTCTGCCTACCGCGATAACGTCTACCGCGGATTTAACCTTGCCGCATGATGGTGTCTACCGCATGGCCCATCTACCGCATGCAACATGGTTGAAGAAAACTCAAGTTGGTTCAAACTTAACCATGGTCACACTTGTGTCCTTACCTTGGTTAGTTTAGAACGTTGCAAATTCAAATTTCAAATTTGAATACAACTGTCATCATAGTACAGTTGGACCACCATGACTCTGTAACAAAAGGACAACTCAGACTGAGCTCCAATTAGAATTCAACAAACTCATTGTCCTTCAACTTGGACCCCAAGTATTTCCAACGGCTAGTTTCTCATTCAAGGCTATAAAATAGTCCTTGCGTTCTTCATTGAACTTACGCTGAGATTCTAAGAGAGAAATTGCTGTTGAAATTCTTGGTGATTGAAGATCATACTCAAGATTTCCAGAATCCTTCGACTCTTCAAGCACTCAACCTTCAAGTCTTCAACAAGTCTCCAGCAATCTTCAAAGATCAAATCTCAAGCCTCATCACACAAGTTTCATTAGGCTCTAAAATCATATAGATTCAAAAGAGCTCTTGATTCTTAACACACACACTCACCCCGATTGATCAATCACATAGATTGAATCATTAGGGATACACTGGTCTAAGTCTAGGATTGTTCTTCATAGAAATAGGTGTTGATTCAAATACTTCATCTTTGTAATCTGTACTCAAGTAAATCTAATATATACCTCATTCAAAATCCAAGACTGACCATCTTGGTAAAGGACGTAGATCTTTTAACAGATCGAACATTTCCAAATCATTGTGTTCTTTACTTACTGCTCTTTACATTTCTGCAAATTTTCCTTATGTCTTGTTCATCTTGTTCTTATTGTTCTTCACCTGTTCATATTAATCTTGTTTGTTCTTTTAGTGTTTGATCTTTCAGATTTAAGAACAATTGTGAATTGGGTTTGTTTGTCTACCTCACTGCCTAAGTTAAAATCTGACTAACTTATCATTTGCCAAAAATCTCTAAGACACAAGTTTTCAATCTCTCAACCTACCTCACTCTTACCTACCGCATATACATCTACCGCACCACTATCTACCGCGTCCTAATCTACCGCAAATTTAACTTACCGCATTTAACTTATCAAAAACAACTCTTAGCTTGTTTCAACGAAAACTTCCGCTGTGCATTTTATACTTGACCGCGTGGTCTTCATCTACCGCAAAACTCAAGTATAAGCATAAGGTTGAATTTTGAAAAAGGGTTGATATTTTAATAGGCTATTCACCCCCCCTCTAGCCTCTTTTCATACCCTTGTTGTGTCTCTGGGACCAACAAGTGGTATCAGAGCTAACACCTTTATAAAACTTCTGTTTTTCAAGCTTAATAGCTTGGGTGCCGATTCAAAATGGCAAGTCAGAAAACTATGGCAACGGTTAACTTCACTCACGTTCCAGCGTTCGACGAAGATAATTTTGACGTATGGAAGCACAGCATTCTAACTCAGTTCTACTCCATGGACGAGCAACTTGGTGATTGTCTTACCATTGGACCATACTTCCCAATGAAAGCAAATCTGAATCTAGAAAACCAATGCAGACATACCATCAATCAAGAAACCAAAAGCTGAATGGACCGATGAAGAGAAAAGACTAGTTGGAATGGATGTGAAAGCAAAGAGCATACTCCTAAGTACCTTGAGTACGTCTCAACGTCGACAAATCATGGAATGTGCTACAGCTAAAGAACTTTGGGATGCAATTGAAGATTACATCGAAGGAGATCAAGCTTGCAAGGAAAGCAAAAAGTTTACAATTCAAAGAAGATTTAACAACTTGCTAAGATCCCCGGTGAATCACTAAGAGCCACTTATGATCGTTATTGTGAGATCGTGAGTACTTATACAGCACTCGGAAAGAAGCTTACCAAGAAAGAAATCAATGTTAATTTTCTCGCTGCTCTTGGTTCCCAATATCTTCACAAAGAAACACTCTTGAAGATACCAAGCTTCTAGATGATATGTCACTCAGAAGCCTCTATGCCAACCTCAAAGTTTTTGATATCAAGCTCCATAACATTAAAGAAATGGAAGGAATAACTAAGAGTTTATCGTTGGTCGCTCAAAAGGAAGAAGTGATCGAGGAAGAAGATCCAAAAATCTCCACATCAGAATTGCTTGATATGGATGATGATGATTTTGCTATGTTCGTGAAAAGATTCCAAAAGTTCAGAAAGACAGCAAGACCCGGATCAACAAGCAAATCTCCAACAAGGTTTTCAAGGAGCAGACCTTCAAAGAAGAAAGAGAACTTTAACTTCTCCAAGAAGAAAGAAGATCTTGTTTGTTTTAATTGCAGGAAACCATGTCACTTCGCATCAGAATGTCCAATTCCCAAGTACGAGTATATGAAGAAGAAAAGTAACTTTACTCCAAGGTATTCAAAACAAAGGTAATGATGGGTGAAGAAGACTCTACCTCAAAAGAGTTAGCTACTTGGATAGAGTCAGACTTTGATGAAAGCAATGAGGATTCTGAAGAAGGTCACATCTGTTTGGTCGTTCAGTCCGATGATGAGGATGATAATGAAAATCGTCGCTCACCAAATACAAAACCTAAACGGATAAGTTATACGGCCGATGAACTTGCTGAAAAGGATTCCTAACTCCGGTTCAAAAGAATGGTGATCTTCTATTTTCAAGATGTGATGTGAGTGCAGCAAAGAAAGCTCTACTAAATCCCAAAGTGAAGGAAGTTCTGTCTACCACACCTCAAGTCAAGTTTGACATTTCCCCTGATGAACAAGAAAGATGTTCATGAAAGCTGAACAGGTAATTAGTAAGTTTTCTGGCATGAAGGAAGCTTTAGCACTTTCAACTGAAGAAATTTCCCAGCTTAAGACGGAGAAATCTCTACTAAGATCTGAACTCACCTTCCTTAAGGAGCAGATCAAGAGTATGACTCCTCTTACTGATCGAAACCGTTTCTTAGAAGAACAAAATGCTATATTTAAAGTTAAAAACGATGAATTGGTTGCTGAGATAAATGATCTTAAAAGGATTACTAATGAGTGGAACAATTCACGTGTCACTATGGAACAAATCTTAGAATCCCAAAAGTCTAGTGGTGATAAGGAAGGCTTGGGATTTCAAACTAGTGACAACTTTAAATGTGCATCATGTTGTGAAAGAGATGAGAAATTTACCCAGCAAACTTTGAAAGGGTCGAAGGCTAAACATCATGTTTCAAAGGGTGTAGGACAAGAACCAAAGAAGAAACTAGAGTTCAACTATGTCTACCCTAAGAAACAAACTGGCAAGGCAAAGTTGAAAGGTATTGCCATAGATGAACCTACCGCAGAGGCTTCTCTAGCAAGGTAGATGGTGCTCCCTACCGCGTGATCTTGCCGCGAGGTCAATCGACCGCACCAAGGAAGATGGCGACCGCATGGAAGCCATCGACCGCAAGTGGCGGCAAGGCAGCAAAATTCAAGAGGATGAATTTTGTTAAGGAGACCTCATCCATACCAGTAAATGATGTTGTGCTTAAGACCTCAACGAAGTTTGTTAACCCTCAGTTGGGTGGCTTCCACCATTGTTCCGTGTGTGATGATTATGGTCACAAGGCTGCTGAATGTCTTTTAAGATTCACACCAAATCCCAGAAGGCTTAAACCCCCTTCTGTGAGGCAAGTGTGGTGGTTAAAAGTTGCTAACCCTTTGGACCCAAAGAATAAAAGGGGACCTTGTTCTTAAATGTTTATTTTATAGGTTCTCTAATTAATGGCTGGACTCTCCAAGGATAGATCAAGTTTATGGTATCTCGATAGTGGCTGTTCAAGGCAAATGACCGGAGATATCAACTTATTGGAAGATGTCCGTGAAGAGAAAGGTCCATCAGTAACCTTCGGAGATAATAACAAAGGAAATACTGTAGGATATGGAGTTATTCGTAAAGGAAAAATCACCATCCAAGAAGTCTCTCTAGTCATTGGACTACAACACAATCTACTCTCAATATCTCAGTTCTGCGACAAAGGATTGCAATGCCACTTTACCTCAAATTTCTGTCTCATCAAGGATGGCATATCCGGCGTCACTTTGCTCAAATGGATTCATAAGAAAAATGTTTATGTTGTTGATTTTAATTCATCTTGCATTTCTTCTAATCTCTGTTTTGTAGCAAAGAATGTTAGTAAAAATAGTTTGTTGTGGCATAAAAGACTAAGTCACTTAAACTTCAAGTATCTCTCCAAGATTGGTAGAGAGAATCTAGTTCGTGGTCTACCCAAAGTAGTTGATCACCACGATGAGAAGTGCACAGCATGTCAACTAGGCAAACAACCAAAAACGTCTTTCTCCAGCAAGACGACACCTTCAACTTCTAGATGTTTGCAACTACTACATATGGACTTGTTTGGACCTGTTACTACCGCAAGTATTGGAGGAAATAGATATACCTTAGTTGTGGTAGATGACTACTCAAGATATACGTGGGTCGAGATGATGATCTTCAAAGATGATTGTTATGACATTTTGATCGCACTTTTTAGACAGCTCCAAACACAAAAAAAGATGACATCATAAGTGTTCGATCCGACAATGGTACAGAATTCAAGAACAACGGTGTTGCTCAGTACTGTGATGATCATGGTATTGACCACAACTTCTCTGCTGCTGGAGTTCCACAACAAAATGGTGTAGTGGAAAGAAAGAATAGAACGTTGATAGAGGCTGGAAAGATAATGATTGCTGAAGCAAGGCTACCTCAATACTTTTGGGCTGAAGCAGTCAACACAACATGCTTTACTCAAAATAGATCCCTCATCAACAAGACCTACAACAAAACTCCTTATGAACTTTGGAGAGGAAGAACCCCCAACATAGCATACTTCAAGATATTTGGATGCAAATGCTTCATACTCTACAACGGTAAAGAACATCGAGGTAAATTTGCTCCTAAGGCCGATGAAGGTATATTTATTGGGTATGCTAAACACTCAAAAGCTTTTCGTGTATTTAATAAAACCACTCTTAAGATAGTAGAATTTGTCCATGTTACTTTTGATGAACATTCTCTCCTTGAGCCACATATGGCTCCAAATGATGCTGATGATTTTGTTGAGATAAATGAGACAGGTACAACTCGACCGCAAAATCAATCAACTCAAGAAAATCCATCTACCTCAACTGCACCTCCATCTACCTCACATGAAGCACCAGAAGCTACCTCATCTGCTGCTACCTCAAATGGAGTTGAAGAAACACCCATAAATTTTGAAGAACCTATCCCTCAAATCACTTATGATTGGGATGGCTCAAATGATGTACCACTAGAAGATTTACAACCACCATCAACTCAACCAGACATACCTCAAGAAGTTCGTGAGGTCAGAGATCACCCAATTCAGAATATCATAGGTGATTTGCATTCTGGTGTAAGAACAAGAAGATCAAACTATGATGCACTTACCGCATTCATATCTCAAGTTGAACCCAAGAAAGTTGATGAAGCACTCCAAGACTCAAGTTGGGTTGTTGCTATGCAAGAAGAGCTCAACCAATTTGAAAGATGTAAAGTTTGGACCTTAGTTCCAAGGCCACAAGATCAAGGAGTGATTGGTACAAAGTGGGTGTTCCGAAGCAAGATGGATGAGAATGGAAGCATCACAAGAAACAAAGCTAGGTTGGTTGCACAAGGCTATAGACAAGAAGAAGGCATTGATTACGATGAAACATTTGCCCCCTTTGCGAGACTCGAAGCTATAAGAATATTCTTGGCTTATGCCTCTTACAAAAGATTTAAGCTATATCAAATGGATGTGAAGAGTGCATTCCTCAATGGTGAACTTCAAGAAACAGTCTTTGTTGCTCAACCGCCCAGATTTGAAGATCCCAAATTTCCAAATCATGTCTACAAACTCCGTAAAGCTTTGTATGGACTCAAACAAGCTCCACGAGCATGGTATGATACTCTATCTAAATTTATCCTTGAAAAGGGATTCAAGCGTGGTAAGATTGACACAACTTTATTCATTGCTAAATATAATGATCATACTTTACTTGTTCAAATATATGTCGATGATATTATTTTTGGCTCTACTAATTAATTGTTGTGTAAGCGTTTTGAAAAACTCATGAAAAGCAAATTTGAGATGAGCATGATGGGAGAATTAACGTTCTTCCTTGGGCTACAAATTAAACAATGTGCTAAGGTATCTTCCTCAACCAAGCTAAGTACACAAGAGATCTCATCAAGAAATTTGGACTTGAAAATGCAAAGGCATACGACACTCCTATGGCTACTGGTAACAAGCTAGATAAAGACTTGAAAGGTAAGAAGGTTGATCAAACCTTGTATCGAGGTATGATTGGCTCTCTCCTATACTTAACTGCTAGTAGGCCAGATATCATGTTTAGTGTTTGCGTTTGTGCTCGTTATCAAGCTGATCCTAGAGAAGCACATCTTATTGTTGTTAAACGTATTATTCGATATCTATCTGGGACTATTAACCTTGGACTTTGGTACTCCAAAGATTCAACTTTTGATCTTATAGGTTACTCAGATGCAGATTATGCAGCATGTACCATCGACAGGAAAAGCACGAGTGAAACTTGTCATTTCCTTGGAAATCGACTAGTTTCATGGGCAAGCAAGAAACAAGCCTCAGTCTCTGTATATACCACAGAAGCTGAATATATAGCTGCTAGAAGCTGCTGCTGCCAAGTGCTGTGGATGAAGCAATAATTGGTTGACTACGGAATCAAAGAAGAAAATTGTCCAATTTATTGTGACAATACATCTACCATTGATGTCTCCAACAACCCTGTCATGCATTCCAAGACCAAACACATTGATATCAAATACCACTTTCTCAAGGATCATGTGGAAAAAGGTAATATCCATCTAGAGTATGTGAGTACTGATGATCAAATTGCAGATATTCTCACCAAGGCTCTCGATTCCAAGAGATTTAGGTACACGGCAGACATATCACGGTCAAGCAAACAAACTTTGATTTCTTAAATCCCTCATTTGACCGCACCTTTTAAGTTGCTGCATCACTCAAGTGTTGCCGCACAAATCCCTTATTGCCGCATAATATTGTTACCGCATAATGAAAGTTCAAGTTTCTGATGAAATCTATCAAGGTGAAAAACGATGACACATGTTCACTACTTTATAGAAGTCAATGCAAGGTAAGTACCTCACATCGACCGCACATGTCACAGTCGACATTCAAGGTTACCGCATTCAATGAACCCCAAGTAAGTTATTCTAACTTAAAGATATTTAGAATATTTCGATAATATCTACCTCAAGGGCATAAAGGTAACTTCCACTTTTCCCTCGTTTTATTTAATTCAAATGTTTTGGAGCATTAAATTTTCATTTAATTTTTATTCCTTAATATTATTTATGAGCCGTCATTGGCTATTGATTTGACACCTAGTAACCTTGCATTTAATTCGAATAGATAACCCTAGGTCATATCAGCCCTTTCTGCAGAGTTAACCTCCCATATTCCCATCATCTGACATCCATAACCCTCAAAATCGTTCCACCTTCTTCTACTCCATCACTCTGCACTTTTACTTTTTCAGAAATTCAAAACTACCTTTCTCTCTCTAACTTCCCTCTCTAAACCGCCTCTCTCACTCTGGATCTCACTCTATATAATGTCTAAGCTTCATTCCAAGAAATCATCTAAATCGACTGAACCCGGAGACGAAATTCCTAGTTCTATTCCATCTCAATCCACTCCTCCAGTCGTCATCATGGTATGAAATTCTAATTTTTCTAAGTTTTGTGTTCTTCGTGGGTTTCGACAACTCTTGATATTCCGTATATGTTTATTTGCTTCAAACTTCATTGTTGTTAAAACCTTGTTCTTAGATGTTTGTTCTTGGTTCTGGTTCATCTATTTTCTGGATTTCATCCCAATCTTGTTGAATACATTTCACCCAAATGGGTTTACAAGTTTTCGGGTTTTTATCCCCTTTTGATTTTTGGATTATCTGTTGTTTGTAAATTGAAATTGTTGAGATAATGTGTCTCTTTCGGACTTTCCGATCCTATCTATGCATTTTTCGCTTAGTTTTGGTCATTCTCTGACAAATCTGGGTTTCCTAGGTTCATGGTGTTCTTCGTGTTCATCATGGTGTTCTTCATGTTCTTAGCCTATTTATTTCTTTTGATTCATTATGATTATCCAGCTTTGGCACTACTTGTTTATGCATTGTTCATACTTTGATCCTTTTTTTTTATACAACACATTTTTGTTTGCGGTAGCCTTATCTCACCTTTCTTACCGCATTCCTAGTTACCGCGCCTCACTTGACCGTGCCTCCCTAGCCGCTTCCCTTTGTCAAGTGACCGCACGGTCTGCCTCAAAGTCTAACTATGAATTCTGTTTTTGCTTCAGGATCTAAGTCATTTCATTCCAGGCATTGTCTTGGATCATAAAGATCTTAAGAAGGATGCCATTGGTCGCAATATTCTGGGCAGGATGAACAAGTCTGGGATTCTCCCTTTCTTTACACTTAATCAAGACTTTCACCTACCAGCATTTGTTGACGAATTTTTCAACACGGCAGTTGAAATGGAAAGTGCTGATGAGCCTGAGTCTAACCCTAAGTTCATTCAAGCCTCCGTGATGGGCATCCAGATGGCTTTCGATGCACGTGATCTAGACCATGCCGTGGGCATTAAGAAGAATAAAGAAGACTTTGATGAGATTTCACGGCAAGACACTCTGAGTCTAGCTAAGAAACTGGATGGCACGGCAGATATTCTAAAGATTCAAAGGAAGGATGTTGGTGAAATTATGTATCACATAGGTCATCTGGTGGATCATGCCTTATTGTGCAAAACAGGCAATCATGCCAACTTCAATCATACTCAATGGATGATATCTGCTGCTATTTATCTTGGCAAACGACTGGACTGGGGCCAAATCATGTATGATATCCTACGAGTTAACATTCTCTCGTATAAGGATGCGGCTGATGAAGGCGAAACCAAGTATCGCACAAACAGTAGGTTGATTTCCTACTTGATGAGTCTCACGGTCAGAATCAAGGACATGTATGAGAAGAACAAGAATTACAAGGTTCTAATCCCTACCGCCAAAGACTTTTGTCGTAAGTCTATGAAAGCCAACTTCCGTAGCAACTTTGGGGACGAGATGTACCGCTCCTATCTTTTAAGAGATCCCATTGAAGAGTACATCCCTCCCAAATACTCTAAACGAGGTCAAGCAAATCTCGGTGATCGAATGGTAAGTGATGTAGAGGCTGCCGCATTTGAACAGGACCGCAAGCAGGCTGCCGCAATAAAGGCCCGTGCAAAGGGTAAAGATGTTGATATCCCCTCCCCTCCAACTTCTGTCAAATGAAAAGAAAAGGTTGGGGAACTGCTTAGAAAGTCAAGACCAGTTTCCCAAGGCATCAAGATTGCTTCTACCGCATCTGCCCGTCCTGCCGCACCACAACCTTCTAAATCTAAGGTAACTCCTACCGTACCTCCAATGTCTCCCTCTCCATCTCCTGAACCTCAACCAAAATCCAAAGTCTCAAAATCCCTCTATACCGTACCATCTAAATCTCCACCTCAATCTAAACATTCCAAGTCTGCCGCACCAAAGCAACCTGTCGTGTCCACTTCTTTCAAATCCAAACCCTCTGTTTCTCTCAAACTAGTACCTAGTTAGGGGGAGAATTTTGAAAAGAAAAGATCCCATACTCCTAGCCCAGTCAAAGTCTCCAAAAAGGATAAGGTATCTAAACAACCTTCTCCTGAAGTCATCTCTCCAGTTCTTTCATCTGACGAGGATATAGTGGTTGCCCCTCCAAAGATCTCCAAGAATTTTGTTCTGGATATTCAAGAGGATGATATTGAAGAACTGACTGGATCTATGAAAGATGATGAGGTTGCCGCAGAGGAGACTGATAAATCTGAAAATACCACTGAAAGTGAGAAGGATGAGCCAGTTATAGAAAAGGCCATTGAAAAGGGTTTAGTTGATGAAAGCTCTGAGGATGAAGAGCTCGACAGGTCTGCCGCGAGTGATAAGTCTGCCGCGGAAAAGACAATGGATGTTGAGAATGTTGAAGAAAACATTGTTCCTGAAAAGATGGATACTTTTGTTGATATTGAAGATGTTGATGATGTTGAGACAGTGTCACCAAAGGGTAAAGTTTCTGAGCAAAACATTGAGATTCCCTCTACCGTTCTTCCTGATCCTGCCGCGCCCACTCCTTCGACCGCACAACCTAATTCTGCTGCATCATCTACTGCTGAGCTTCTTACCGACGTCAAGCTCTTGACTTAGATGCAGGCAGATACTCAAAATCAAGTTTCTGATCTTGTCGCTAGTATAGTTGCACTTCGAGAAGAACTAATTGAGGTCAAGGCTGATCAAGCCGCTCTTAAGCATGGGGTTGCAGCACTTCCTTCTGAGATGGTTTCGACCATTAAGGGGGAGAGTGTTGTGATAACAAAGGCTGTTAAGGACATCATTGACAGAACAACTAGCACCTCTTCCGCTCCTCCACCTACTGCCGCAGATACTCCTCACTCTTGCCGCACTCAAAGAAGCTCTTAGAAAGCAAACTGATTACATCAGTAACAGTGTTGTTAGTGGTGTTGAGGGAGCAAGCAAAGAACTCTCAAAATCTATGAATGATGCTAAACTTGAAATCAAGGAAGAGCTGGGCAAGGAACTGAAGAAGATAAAATCATCACTAAAAGAGGAAATCATGATTCACACCAATACCGCACTTCTAACTGTTGCAGAGAAATTTACCCCAAAGATTGCCGCTATGACTGAAGCCATGAAAATCCAAACAAACCGTATTGAAGTAAACAATGTTAGGATTGAAGGCCAGTCTACCAAGATCGACCTCCTATCCAACCGCATCAATACTGTAATGAACAGGCTAAATCGTCAAGGCATTCATCAAGCTATGCACGAAGCCATTCAAGGTGTTGAACCTAGTCATGGCAATGTTCAAGCTGAAGGTGAATTTGAAGAAGAAGATGGAGTCACTGCTCCAGTCATGATTCCTGGATTAAATATCCCAGCCTACCGCTTCCCTCTTGCCGCAAAATTCATTGAAGACCTTATCGACATTGACCGCATTTGATCTGACTGCATGTGGTCATGAAAACTTGGTGTTTTAAAACAATTCTACTTTTCTGTTTTTATTTTGGGTTTGTAACTTAAAACAATGTTTCTCTTTTGTGATTTTACTCCTATGCTTTAATGATTATTGTTTTGGAGTATGTTGTTATTGTTGTTATTGTGTTTGATGCATTTCTATTCCTCAGTAATCAATTATTTTGAAATGCTTCAAATATTATTTCTATCTTCTAGAATTAGTAATTCTTTTTCTTTTTAGGATGATAGAAATATATGGCATTGGCTTAGAGTGTGCATTGACTTGGGACATGATATTAATAAAATGTTTATTCTTGAAAACATGTTTTTACCAAAGTACAATGAATTAGCCTTTGTTATAGTAGGTAATGGTCTCAATCAAATAGGGGGAGATTGTTGGGTATGCTTATTATATACCACTCCTATTACCTTAATTTGATTGATCTCATAACCTTATTTTACTCTTTATGGACTTTAGGGGTTGGAGAATAAGATGGAGCGGGCCGAGACTGCATGGAGCGGACCAAGTTTGACCAGTCAAGAGAAGATCAAGTTAAATAGAGATAGAATCAAGAGAATATATTTTACCTTATTTAGAGTTATAGTTTACCTTAATTAGTTGATGTATTTTAGGAAGAGGAGTAATCCTCAAGAAATAGGGTTTAAGTTTTAGTATAAATATAGGGTTAAGTTATTGTAAATATGTGAGAGTGAATAGACAAACATATTATATCACAATCCTTTCCACCGGTTTTATCATGGTATCAGAGCCTCCGATATGGGGGCATGACTATCCATATGCTTCCGCGATGAAGACATCATTGCCATGGTAGGCAACATGGCGGAGAAGATCAAGTGATGGGAGGAGCCCATGGAAGCCTCTTCGCGGCACTGGATGTGCACGATGAAAGCGTTGAGGAGGGACCCATTCTTGAAGACCAGATTGTTGCCATGAATTAGTGACATGACCGAGACGATGAAGATGACGGGAGGATCCCATGAAGACCTCTTCGTGGCACCGATTGTGCACGACAAACACGTTGAGGGGGGACCCGTTCATGACGACCTTGTTCCTTTGTGGCACAGAATGTACAAGACGAACACAACGGAGCACGACCAGAAAACTAGAAAACCGACAGCGACGGCGGTGGTGCCATTGTTGTCGGCGGAAGATTTGTATCGTGAAGAAACCCTAATGATCCGATACAACCAAATATGAAATCAACCGGAGTTGGTGCTCGAAATTGATGGCTGCCTAACTCCTGGAAATTTTCACCAGATTGACGATCAGAACGCAAGTGCAGCATGACGAAGAAGACAGGAGAATTCTGGGCAAACTGATGAGCAAATTGATTGTTGACTTGTTAAGACACTTGTGCTGTCAATGTTGCACATAAGTGGACTGACGATTGAAAAAAGGGACGAGCACAGAAACTGGTGGTGGTTCACCGGATTTTTGATGAAGGCGAAGTCAACTTCAACCAATAATGCAGCCAAGGACGACCGACGTTGACTGATTGACAAAAGGACAGATCGAAAGAAAAAATTGGGTTGCTGGACATAGGCACTTGACAGGGCAGTTGACAGACCAGTTGTGAGCACAGATGTCTCGTCAAGTGGACTGACGATGAAAAAAAAAGGCTGATTTTTTTATCCCCCGTTTTAATTGGCGTATTGGCAGTTGGGTATCTACGTTGTAGATCCTCCAACTTGAGGGGGGGAGTTGGAGAATAAGATGGAGCGGGCCGAGACTGCATGGAGCGGACAAAGTTTGACCAGTCAAGAGAAGATCAAGTTAAATAGAGATAGAATCAAGAGAATATATTTTACCTTATTTAGAGTTATAGTTTACCTTAATTAGTTGATGTATTTTAGGAAGAGGAGTATTCCTCAAGAAATAGGGTTTAAGTTTTAGTATAAATATAGGGTTAAGTTATTGTAAATCTGTGAGAGTGAATAGACAAACATATTATATCACAATCCTCTCCACCGGTTTTATCAGATATATTGTAAGAAGTACTTGTACTTCATTTAGAATAGTTCACTTTATAGTTGAATAGGCTTAGCAGATTAGGACCCTCAATTTTTCTAAGTCTGGAGATATGAGGTAAGGCCTCTGCCTACCGCGAGTAACGTCTACCGCGGATTTTAACCTTGCCGCATGATGGTGTCTACCGCATGGCCCATCCTACCGCATGCAACCTTGGTTGAAGAAAACTCAAGTTGGTTCAAACTTAACCATGGTCACACTTGTGTCCTTACCTTGGTTAGTTTAGAACGTTGCAAATTCAAATTTCAAATTTGAATACAACTGTCATCATAGTACAGTTGGACCACCATGACTCTGCAACAAAAGGACAACTCAGACTGAGCTCCAATTAGAATTCAACAACTCATTGTCCTTCAACTTGGACCCCAAGTATTTCCAACGGCTAGTTTCTCATTCAAGGCTATAAATAGTCCTTGTGTTCTTCATTGAACTTACGCTGAGATTCTAAGAGAGAAATTGCTGTTGAAATTCTTGGTGATTGAAGATCATACTCAAGATTTCCAGAATCCTTCGAATCTTCAAGCACTCAACCTTCAAGTCTTCAACAAGTCTCCAGCAACCTTCAAAGATCAAATCTCAAGCCTCATCACACAAGTTTCATTAGGCTCTAAAATCATATAGATTCAAAAGAGCTCTTGATTCTTAACACACACACTCACCCCGATTGATCAATCACATAGATTGAATCATTAGGGATACACTGGTCTAAGTCTAGGATTGTTCTTCATAGAAATATGTGTTGATTCAAATACTTCATCTCTGTAATCTGTACTCAAGTGAATCTAATATATACCTCATTCAAAATTCAAGACTGACCATCTTGGTAAAGGACGTAGATCTTTTAACAGATCAAACCTTTCCAAATCATTGTGTTCTTTACTTACTGCTCTTTACATTTCTGCAAATTTTCCTTAAGTCTTGTCCATCTTGTTCTTATTGTTCTTCACTTGTTCATATTAATCTTGTTTGTTCTTTTAGTGTTTGATCTTTCAGATTTAAGAACAATTGTGAATTGCGTTTGTTTGTCTACCTCACTGCCTAAGTTAAAATCTGACTAACTTATCATTTGCCAAAAATCTCTAAGACACAAGTTTTCAATCTCTCAACCTACCTCACTCTTACCTACCGCATATACATCTACCGCACCACTATCTACCGCGTCCTAACCTACCGCAAATTTAACTTACCGCATTTAACTTATCAAAAACAACTCTTAGCTTGTTTCAACGAAAACTTCCGCTGTGCATTTTATACTTGACCGCGTGGTCTTCATCTACCGCAAAACTCAAGTATAAGCATAAGGTTGAATTTTAAAAAATGGTTGATATTTTAACAGGCTATTCACCCCCCCCCCCTCTAGCCTCTTTTCATACCCTTGTTGTGTCTCTGGGACTAACACTCCCAACCACTCATTATTCTCCTCTCTTTCTCTTTCCTTCCCTACTAATTCTCTCTCTTCCTCGCTACATTTTATTCTTAATATAATATTAGTATCCTTAATTTCTCAACTTTAAAACTAATGTTTCAATTTACTTGGAACAAAGGGAGTATATAATAACTATTACAATTAACTAATACTATTAATGGTAATAGTTACCTTGTATAATAACTATTGTGACTAACTAATACTTAATAGTATGAGTTAATCATAATAGTTAAATATAATTGTTTTTTTAAAGAATTTAAATATAATTGTTAACAGTAATAGTTAACTATAATAGTTAAATATAACAGTTAACTGTAACTGTAAACTATTATAATTAACAAATACTATTAATAGTATTAGTAAATCATAACAGTTAAATAGTTAACTTACACTCTCTCCGTCCCACCCGAATCAGGATTTTTGGGTTGGACACGGGGATTAAGGAAAAAATGTTAGTGTAGTAGGTGTTGTAAGTATGAAAAGTGAAATAGGAGAGAGGAAATGGGGTAGAAAATAATGAGTGAAAAGTTGTTGTGAGTGTGAATGTGGATCTCATTTAATAAAACACTTTCATTTTTGGGTTGTCATAATTCGAATGGGACACCCAAAATGAATATCTGTCATAATTCAAGTATGACGGGGGAGTATATAATAACTATTATAACTAACTTATATTGCTAATAGTAATTGTTATCCCTCTGTTTCAAATAAGTTTCAACATTTTGACTTTTAATAGTCAATAAAAATAAACTTTGACCAGACATTTGTGATAATTTAATGATCACAATGAAATTCTAAAAATCGTTATTGATAAATCACTTAATAATTTATCAATTACAAATTTTATAATTTCATTTGAATGATTAGATCGTTACCAATGGTTGGTTAAAGTTCATTTTTATTGACCATAAAACGTTAAAATGTTGCAACTTACTTAAAACACAGGGAATATAGTAACTATTACTCCATATGTCCTGCTTTAAGGTTCTTACTTTCCTTTTTATTCTGTCCAAATTTAAGGTTCTTACTTTGCTTTATTGCCTAAAATGAACTAAGAGACCCGCTTGTCATTTTCACAATAAAACTTCCTATCCACTTTCTCTCTCCTGCTTTATTTTTCATACTCACACAATTTACTTTTTCTTAATCTCTATATAAAGTCAAAACAAGAACATTAATTTGGGACATATGGAGTATAACTAATAAATACTACTGTTAATAAAAAATATTAAAATATAATTGTATTTGTTTATTTGAAGATTTTAAATATAATAGTTAACTATTACTATTATAAGTATTAATTACTATAATAGCTAGAATAATACTAGAGCACAAAAAATTCACAAAAACTTGCTTACAAAATCCTATGTGTAATAATGTTATTGGTGTTTTTATTTAGAGTGTGACGTGTTCATTATCGATGCAACCAATAAAATATCGATACCTCACTTTGTGAGCAAGATTTTGTAACCTTATTTTGTGCCCCTAGCATTGCTCAGTTAGTCAATTGGAACAAGTATTATTAGCTAATAGAAAAAAAAAATGAAAAGTCACTTATTAATGAGGATAGTGTTAATGTGACATCACCAATTGCAAGCTTTCTCCATGACTCGTCCACGTGACAACACCATAGCTCTCTTCACCAACTTTAGGTTGTACTCACTCAGTTCCATATATATATTGTCTACATTTGAATTTTGTAGTCCAAACAATTAAACTTTGACCCAATATATATGTCAATCTAATCCTTCTAATGAAGTTTTAAAAATTGTTATTGATAAATAATTTAGTGTTTTAGCATGAACTTTTTCTAAGATTTCACTAGGATGATTAGATTGACTTTAACGCTTGGTCAAAGTTCACTGTTGTTGACTGAAAAATTCAAATGTGGACAATATATATGGGACGGGAGATTATATATATACTCCCTTCATCCCACTCGAAATATGATTTTTTGTCAACTTAATTGTACTTTGATCAATAATTTGAAGAAAAATAATAATTCTAGTGAAAATCTAAAAATAGTTATTGAGTTTATTATTAACTGTGATACAATAATAATTTTAAATTTTTATTAGCATCATTGTTTCTCTTTAAATTATTGGTCAAAGTGTAATTTGATTGACCAAGAATCCTATTTCGAGCGGGACGTAGGGAGTATATAGATTTGGGACATCTCTCATATTTTATTTTATTTTATTTTATTTTATTTTATTGTATTGTATTTTTATACTTCCTCCGTTACTAAAACTAAAGTTCCACTTTTTTGTGTTGATATTGTGAATAAGTTTTGAGTAATAATATATATTAATTTTAATTATTTTAATAAAGATTAAATTTTATTATTAGTAAATTGATATGGAGGTGAAGTCAAAATTTATAGAAGGGGGTCAAACTTTTAATGTGGTGGTATTTTGTTCAAAATCAAAGGGGCTCAAAAATAATAAAATCGCTTTTTTTTTTCGGGGGGGGGGGGGGGGGGAGAGGGTAAAAAAAAAGTGTATTCTTGAACCTGAAACTGATAAAAATAATACAACAAAAAAACAGGGGGTATCCGTCCTCAAATGAATGTCTAAATCAGTAAAATAATAGAAAATAAAAAAATAAATGTATTATATTTGAAGAAGTTACTAAATCCTCCATCGTCATGCAAAATGTTCTAATCCACATTTAGACTTGCAATTCAATATAGTGAGATCACTGAGAGTTTTTATGTGCTTATTATATGACTAAAAATGCTTAACTTCAACATTTTCACAAAATGTCCTTCAAAGTTAATTTTGGACATTTAATTTGGATAGTTAAAATTAACTTAAATTATTATTTAAAATTAATTTAAATTAACAATAAAAAAGAATAGCCTAAATTATTGCTAAGATGAAAGTAATCTAAATTATTGCTAAAAACTGTTATTGTAATATCAATTAACAAGTTTTTACATTTTGATTAAGATAATTCAAACTAACTGAAATCAATTGATCAAAGACGATTTTAAAAATAAAAAATAAAATCTTATATATATATATATTAAAGTTGGTGAAGAGGGATATGGTGTTGCCATGTGGACAAGTCATGGGGGAAGGATGAATTTGGTGATGTCACATCAAATCTACCCTAATAAGTAAGTGACTTTTCATTTTTTTTCTATTAACTAATAGTATTAGCTAATAATATTAGTTACTATAAAGGGTAACTATTATAGTTAACTACTACTAAGAATAGTAATAGTTAACTATAGTACTTAACTACTATAGTTATTTATTACTATTATTAGTAATAGTTAACTATAATAGTTAAGTATTATAGTTAACTATTACTATTATTAGTAATAGTTACTATAATAGTTAACTATATTACTTAACTACTATAGTTAACTATTACTATTATTAGTAATAGTTAACTATAATAGTTAAGTACTATAGTTAACTATTACTATTATTAGTAATAGTTTAACTACTTATAGTAACTATTACTATTATTAGTAATAATTACTATAATAGTTACTTTATATAGTAACTAATTTTATTTAATAGTTAATTATAATTATTAAAAATAAATTTTAATTATAATGATAGTTAACTATTAATAGTATTATTAGTTAATCATAATAGTTACTATATAAGTTAACTATTATTATTAATATTATTAGTTAATCATTATACAATACATGTTAATAATTACTATTGATTGTACCCGCTTCGTCCGAGAGTAAGAGTCCTACTTTTCTATTTTTGTACGCCCAGAGTAATAGTCTATTTCCTGAAATGACAAATGATGAGAAATAATGAATAGAGTTTTGGACAATTATACCCTCAACCCACTTGCAATGTTTACCAATTTTCTATTGTTTCTTTAATAAGTGTGCGCAAAAAAGGTAAGACTCTTTTCTGGACGGAGAGAGTATTAATTAATCATAGTAGTTACTATATAGGTTAATTATTACTATTAATATTATTAGTAAATAATAATAGTTATTATATATATTAATAAATATTATAAATAATAATAGTAAATTAGTTTCCCGTGCAAAAGCACGGGTTACCCACTAGTGAGATAAATTTTTCGAGACTGGGGTATCGTAGACTATCTCCCTCTCTCATTTTTTTTTTCCAATTTTTTATCTCCTGATAAAAGATGTACTCCTCCCTCAATTTCAAAATAAATTTTTACTTTTATTTAATTTAAATATACATTACTATAGTAACTATGCTACGTAATTAAATTAAATTAAATTAAATACAATTAATTATCCCATTCAATTCGGTTAATCTTGTAAGTCATGACTATTTGCATTAAATTAGCCCTTAATCATTTGGGTCTCGGGGGTCATTTAAGTTGGCTTTCCTTTGGACCTCTTTTATCTTAATCTGGTTTCTATAATTAAGATTATTTAATATAATAATAGTTTTTTCAATTCTCTTTATTTTTATTAAAAACTTATGAAAATCTATTGATCAGTGTTATAAAAAAATTGAAAAAGATTTTTTTTTTTTTTTTTAAGAAAAGAATAGCTCTGTCTCTAAAGAGCTAGTTTTTTGGAGTGTTACATTTGATATTCACCAATTTTCATACCAAATAAGAGCTCTACTTTAATAAAAGGTAATAAACTTTTATTGTGGTTTTTGTGGATGGTCTGATGGGTCTTGTTGATAAAGATAAGGATGTCAAGGATTCAAGTGAGGTACTCCCTCCGGTCCAAAATAACTGTCACTTTTAGACCAAATTTTAGTCCAAAATAATTGTCACTTTTGAGCTAAATGTCTCTTTTAGCCTTGCATTGAAACTTGTTTTCTTTTATTAATTGTCTTAGTGTGAGACATTAATGTAAGAAAGTGCACACTTAATAGGGGTAAAGTTGGAACTTTTGTCATCAAACCATGATAATAATTGCATTTCTTAAGAATTGTGCAAATGCAAAAAAAAACAGTTATTTTGGACCGGAAAGAGTATTATAATATCACAATTCACACACACATTGAATAACTGTGGGTGGGTATTGAGTGTGTAAATCACTTGTTAGCAAAACCTTAAAGGCAACTTTTTGACTAAAAACGGGCTGTCTCAAAATATCTGATTGTGCTTTTTGATTGGAGAAAATTGAACCATTATTTTTAAATAATTAAAAGCAAAATTAGATACTTTATTTTGAGATGAGTTGAATAATCAATATTTTAGTCCAACTTTTGTCATAATAATTGAACTTCGCCGGCCCAAGATCACAATTCTAGAGAAATAAATTTCACATTGAGTCAAACACGTCAGTGGTCAATGGACTAGCTAAGCTAATGTTGTAATAACTCCAGAGTCGAAAGGACGTTTAATATTATTATTATTATTTTTTTATTTTTTTTTGTGTGTGTGTGTGGATAAATGGAGGAAAATGATTGATTACCTATTATTAATAGTAAATATATTTATGAAAATAACAGAAAATCAACATCTTTGAAACATTCAAAATTTCTTTCATTTGAACCCGGAATATAAGGTGTGATGAAGGTCTTCATGCTCATGGTGTAGCAAAGAAAAGCACTTACGCGTCAACACGGTTCAATACATGTATAAAAGACCACTCCATCATCTCAAGTAGCCACCAAAGACCTTTTTGTATAATAAATTGAGTATTGGAAAATAAACTGAGAAAATGAGAGAGATTAATGGTAGGGTATAATGAATATAAATATATTAAAACATTTTCATTTTGAACAATCTCACTTGTGGTGTACAGATCAATAAAGAAAAAAATCCCCCTTCTAATGAGATATCACATGAGCGTGTACACTGGCTTTTTTTAGTTTTTTAGTTGAAGGCTTGAGTTCGACTTCCTTTAGGGGAAGGGGGAAGGGGAAAGCCGTGTTTCATTGTGAATTTTTGTTTTTATGGGTGAAACTAATAAACTAAGCAATTGACCAATACTATATGATGAAAATTTCATAGTTAGATATCAAATTTTTAATCATCTCAAGTAGCCATATTATTATGCCCAAGCCTCCTTGGCCAAGTGGCATATAGAGATTGGGATCTCCTTCGGGAGGTCTCAGGTTCGAATCCCCTTCCCCCTCATCCCCAATAACAAGTGGCCTCCATATAGTGGAGGTCCTAGGTTCGACTCCATTCGGGGAGATTGTAGTGCATCTCTAATATAGATTTCATAGTAATTTGTAAACGATGGCAATTGCCTTGAAATGAATGATATGTTACAACTTAAAAAAAAAAAAAGTAGCCATATTATGTACACACTCTCTCTCTCTCTCTTGAAAAAAT
Organism: Campanula takesimana; assembly: GCA_026119855.1. Classification (NCBI taxonomy): domain Eukaryota; kingdom Viridiplantae; phylum Streptophyta; class Magnoliopsida; order Asterales; family Campanulaceae; genus Campanula; species Campanula takesimana. Next base: position 25,927 of record JAOWBW010002302.1, read on the forward strand.
AGTCATATTTACTTTTTGAATGGTTTATCCAAATAAATTTTGATAAAAATTAATTTAATTGTTTAAATGAAATTTTTACTTTTTCATAAATAACTCATATAATAATTTATTAATAACAATTTTTAGCATTTTACTAGGTTGATATTTCTGTTTAGCGTAACTTGACTTATTTTGACCATCCAAAAACTAAATATCCATCTTTATGTCACGGCTGAACTGCTTGTCTTGTGAATTTTTTTTTTTTTTTTTTTTTTTTTTTGACGATGTCCACGCCATAAAGAGGCAAGGAAAGTGATTGAACCTTAGCACTCACCGAAAATGAGGCTTGAGTTTACCACTGGTTCACTTCTTTGCGGACTAAGTATAATAAATAGAAACTTATGTAGAGGAAGCTAAGCAGTGGTGGAGAAAAATTCTTACGCGGAGCTAGATTGTTAAATAAGGAAAAATGATATTGGGTTTAGAAAATCATTTAATGTAATTTAAAGGCGGCAAATTTATACTCTCTCCGTTCCAAAAGTTAGTCTTTTTCTAATTTGGGGAAATGACAATTAGGGTCCAAAGTTTAGGGGTGTGCCAATCGGGGTCTGATGTTCCAATTTTGTCAATTAGGGTCCAAAGTTGACAACGTTAGTCAGTTAGGGGTTTTGGACTAAATTGCAAAGAAAATCCAGTTAAGTCACACCTGCACTTAACTAGAGTTAATTTTGAGCTTTTGTCTGGGCTTTTTGTCATTTCATCACACACACTTTATATATGGACCCTAGTTTGTAATTTCCTCCCTTATTATCATATGCTCCAAAATTTTTAATTAATTCAAAAAATACTCGGAAAAAAAAATCAAAAAAATAAAATAAAGTTTTTTTTTTTAAAAAAAACCATAAGAAATGGGGAAAATGGACTTAAGAAAAAATGTTAATAACAAAACAATTCTAACCCAGAAAAAGAAAATGAAAAAGAAAAAGAAAAAAAAAAAAACCGATTCATTTCATCACCCCCCCCTCTTTTTCATCTTCCTTACCATGCTTCCCAATCCCCCTTCTACTCCCGCCTCTCTTTTACCCTATTCCCGTTACCCACCTCTTCTTCATCTTCTCCTCATCGCCTCTACAGAATCCTCTCCTCGCGAACCACACCACCTCTCCCCGCACTTTCCTCCCTCCTTTCTTCTATGTCTGCTGTATTCTCCCTATCTCCGCCCAAACTCACGCCCTTCCCCTGTTCGGCCCTCCTCTTCCCTCACGTTTCTCATGAATGTCTGTCATATTGATTTCGTTGTTTATCATTTGAAGACATGGGATTAATGATTTTTTTGGGCTAAATAAATATGAACCCGAATCTGGGTTCTTGTTATTTGAGTTTCTTTTGTTTAAATCTTTAATGTTAGTGATATTCGCCAGATTTTAGGAAAATTAATGGTGGTGATGGGAGAATTTCAGTAAAATTTGAGATTGTGGTCGCCGGATTTAGTACAATTGTGGCGATTATGGTGGCGGCTGGATTAGATTTTAGGAAATTAATGGTGGTGATGGGAGAATTTCAGTAAAATTTGAGATTGTGGTCGCCGATTTTAGTACAATTGTGGCGATGGTGGCGGCTGGATTATGGTGAGTTGGTGGTGGTGGTGGTGGTTTTCGGTGGTGGTTTTCCATGCCCTGCGTGAAATGACAAAAGTACCAAGCTCAAATTTTAAATAAACTTCAGTTAAGTGACATGTGCCTTGCACGTGCCATTTAACTGGGTTCTGTTAACGGAATCGTCAAAAAACCCCTATCTGCACAACTTTTGCAACTTTGGACCCTAAATTGACAAAATTAAAATATCAAACCCCTATTGGCACACCCCCCCTAAACTTTAGAACCTAAATTGTCATTTCCCTTCTAATTTTTATGGTCAGCTCAACTAACATTTTACCATAACTTCATAAAAATAGTAATATTCCTACACAATCTAAATATTGTTTTTGATTTACCATTAAAATTACAAACACTAACAACTTTTAGAATTACATAAAAAAAAAAATTGAGGTTTCAAAAAAATATGGTCTAAAAATTATTTTTACGGAAGTAGAGTATTATAGTGTAGTATTTATTTCTTGATATAAATTGGGGCAAAATTGATAAAACTGTGGGATTTTATTGCCAACAAAAAAAAATTAATTTTTAATTTCCTAGCGCGAATTTGTAAATTTTGAAACCTGAATTGGGACAATTCCCCCTAATAGATAACGTGGCTCCTTTTTTTAGGAGAAAAGTATATGGGTCGAGGGTCAGCGTCATTTGAGGTTATGACATGGAATAATTCCTTAAGGCCCCCTTCTCCCAGATCTTTTCTCCATAAAAGTCCATCTGAGATTCAAAAGTCCATCTCCACCCAATGTCCAAATCAAAATTCCATAAAAGCCCGAAAAACCACCCTCTGACCCTGACCAGCCCGCCTCACCACCAGAGCCCGAGGCCCGACTCCACGGCCCGCCCCATGTCCTAATCCACAGCCCCGCCCCACCGCCCGCTTCTGTTATAACAGAACCCGTTTTATAATTAAACAAAAAATGAGGCTACCAGGTCTCGAACCATGCCCCTTAGACTTGAACCCAACACCTACACCACTAAGCCAATCTACTACTTTTTCACATTTCGCAATAACTATTATTAGTAGCATTAGCCTGGATTACAAAAATAGAGATTTTATAATCAATTAATGAAAATCTTAAATATTAAAAAAAATCATATTTTTGTAAAACAACATATATATATAAATAAATATATTATAATAATAATACGTAAGATCTAAAAAAAATTATAATTGGGTAATATAGTATTTAGAAAATATGAAAATTATAAGAAAATTAATTAAATAGCCTCTTATACCTTAATATAAAGAGTTATTCTAGTCTTATGCTTAAGTATAAGACATAGCTGGTTATAATTTATAAGACTTCTTATGATTTTTATTTTTAAAAAAAAAATTATGACTTTTATTTTACAAATTAACTTTAAGTATAAGAGTGATTAGTCTTATACCTAGGTTAGGTATAAAACAATATTAGTCTTATGCCTTAGGTATAAGGAAATTGTAGTCTGCTTTGAGACTTTGTAAATAGACTCTCATAAGTTGATATGAGACTTTTTTACATGTCTCATAAGACCTAAAAAATGCACTTATGAGACCTAAAAAATGCACTATGAGACCCTTTGAGATGAGAGACTCATGAGTCTGCTATGAGACCTTGTAAATAGACTCTCATAAGTCTGATGTGAGATTTTTTTTACATGTTTCATAAGAATTTACAAGACTTTGATACAAATTATGACACCTAAAAAATGCACTTATGAGACCTTTGAGATGAGAGACTCATGAGTCTGCTATGAGACCTTGTAAATAGACTCTCATAAGTCTGATATGAGACTTTTTTACATGTCTCATAAGAATTTACAAGACTTTGATACAAATTTAGTTTTATACCTTAGGTATAAGAACAATATTAGTCTTATACTTAGGTATAAGGCAATTGTAGTCTTATACCTTATGTATAAGAGCAATCATAGTCTTATATCTTAAGTATAAAAGTGAGCTTGTCTTATACCTTAGGTATAAGAGCAATTGTAGTTTTATATCTTAGGTATAAAAGTGTGTCTTATACCTTAAGTATAAGAGTAATTTTAGTCTTATACCTTAGGTATAAGGCAATTGTAGTTGTATACCTTAGGTATAAGAGTAATTTTATGTTTTTGTAAGAAAAGTTGAAAAATGTGATTTTTTTTTTGAATGATTTTTAAGAAAGTTTGAAAAATGTGAAATAAAAATAAATTATGAGTTATTCTTGTCTTATACCTAAGTATATGAGCGGAATAAAAATAAATATTATACTTTTTTATGTTTTTTAAATAAAATTTGAAAAATGTGATTTTTTACTCTTATACCTTAGGTTATGAGAATATTAGTCTTATACCTTAGGTATAAGAGGAATTGTAGTCTTATACCTTTGTATGTTGATGAGTGCAATGACAATTCTATAAATAAATGCCTAGGCTGGTATTTCAGTAAATAAAGGACTTAAATAGTGTCATTTATGTAAATAAGTGCTTTTACTAGAGGATAATAAAAAATATATATATGAAAAAATGTGAAAATAAATTAAATTATAACTATTTTCACATTTTTTCCACTTTTGAAAAAAAAAAAGAGAAATTGTGAAAACAAATAATCACACCACACTTATAATTTAATTTATTTTTAGGTCTATCCGATTTTTTTTTTAATAAAAGTTAGATATTCTATATATAATTTTTTTTTAATTTCTTAATTATTTGCATTTCAAAAAGGTGGATTTTTTTTGTGAATATTAAGAATTTTATTAACTGGTTAGGAAAATTAATTTTTCCGTCTGTATTGGTATAAAATTATATGTTGTAAGAGTATGACCAAATAAAAACATTGGTAGAGTGGATAAGGCCTTGGTTTCACATGTGTAGGTCTTAGGTTCAATCCCCATCTCCCTCATAATTATTTTAATTTTTCAGAATTCAGCGGGCGGGCCGTAGGATCTGGACCGGATCGGGTGATCTAGGCGCCGGGCCGGACTGTGGGCTGGCGGGTTTCAGTAGCACTGGATCCTGAGCGGGGCTGTGGTGGGTTTTTATGGGATTTTGATCTAGCTACGGGTTTTTATGGATCAGGTTTTGATCTCGCCCGGCAGGGGCCCTAGAGTCCAAAGCCCTTATGACATTTGATTTTTTTTAGAAAGATAATACTAGGGGCACAAACAAAAAAGTCACAAAATTTTGCTTACAAAATTCTAAGTGTAATGATTTTATTGGTGTTTTTAATTAGAGTGTGGCGGGTCTATTATCGATGAAACCAATAAAATATCACCACCTCATCTTATGAGCAAGATTTGTGAGCTTATTTTGCTATTTTAGAAATTCATTTTCACTTAATTATTGATAGAGTGATTAAATATGATCCTTTCGTGAATTTTAGGGGTGGGTTGTAAGGTATACCGAGTGTATTTTGCTTGTACCATGTACCAACCAAGTATGATTTGGCACACAAAAATATGTACCAGTGACCACCCAAACAAAAAGTCGGTATACAAAGTTTATTAGTACGGTGGTATTCGGTTGGTACTCGATATATACCAAATGTATACTGAAGGCAAAAAAATAAAATAAAGATGTTAGACTTTCTTTGTGTAGTATAAAAAAAAACACATTACAACATAAAATATATATCAAATACAAATTATAAAGTCTTGAAACTAAAGAAAATGGAACAATTGAAGCCTTGAAAACTAAACAATACTGTGACTCTACATAATATTTCACCACGACTCCAAAAACCAAAAGATTACAATAAGGCAGTTTGATTTTTTTTTCCTAATCGTAATAAAGTAACTTAAAGAGACTTAAGGTTAGAAAAAAAATTAATGTTTTGATACTCCATTCGTCTCAAAATATATATATATATATATATATATATATATATAATATATAAATATTAGATATATATATATATATTAAAGTTGGTGAGGAAGGCTATGTCTTTGACACATAGACAAACATAGGTTAAGCTTCATTTGTGTGAATTTACATCATCACTATCCTAAATGCTTTGTGACTTTTAATATTCTCATTATTAGCTTATACTGTTAGCTCATAATAATAGTTATGATATGAGTTAACTATTACTATTAATAGTAATAGTTAACTATAATAGTTACTATACAAGTTAACAATTACTATTAATAGTATTACTTAACTATAATAGTTACTATAGTAATTAACTATTACTATTAATAGTATTAGTCAACTATAATAGTTACTAT